>JTDE01000179.1:82060-92796 GCA_014338405.1 Paragonimus skrjabini miyazakii | reverse complement strand
ATTTTGGTCGCACATCACCTCCTACGTTTACAAATCCATGATCACTGAGACATATTCACATATGATTTACGACTAACTAATCATGCACACTTTCTTTTTCACAACGAACATAACATAACGCGCCTCAAGGCTAAGAAATGAACTATCAAAAGCTGTAGATAACATTTAAAAGAACTGTCACGCTAATGCCTGTGTCATCTTGAAGTGCAAACTGATCATCTGTTATTCTAGAGTACAATTTATTCAGTTGTGTATGCTTAATTAATGGCGGAATAAGTACGCCCTTAAATCAAGTATTTTTATCACCATTTTGTCATACCTAGTTAATTAGAGAACATCACTGAAACTGTTGTTAAAAAAATTTTTAGAATGCTTTTTGCTTTCGATTTTTATTACTGGACTAATGGAACACAGACAGCCAAATTATCTAATGTATCAAGAGGGTTCTGACTTAGACTGTATTGTATAAGTCACTTGTAGAAAAAAAGTGCTTGGTCGCCATCTAGTATTGTATAAGTGGATGCCCCACAGCTTACGAAGGCGAGTTTAACCTGTCAACTACCGAAACTTCTGGAATGAAGTAGGACTGCCGAAGCGTAGACAGACAAGCAATTCCAATGCGTTTAAAGGCTATAAGTTTACTTGTTTAACAGGAACCATTTGTTTCGTGCCAGCTATTGCGTCACACATATTCTTTCTCCATCACACGAAGACGAAAACCTTTTCATTCTGACTATTAACGAGAAAAGATCAAAGCGTAATAAACAACTTTCTGAGAACGAGGCCAAGTTTTGTTGGTGGTAAAGAATATAACGGAACTACAAAAGCTGATCCCAACCACAAACTATCAAAACGATCACCTTTTACTCCTTTTACTCCTTAAAGTACAAATTAATGTCGTGGTTCTTTAACCGTAGAAGTTCACATGTAGCTAATATTCTCAGCGTAATAAAACAAAAGCTGGTGTCAGTTTTCGATTAAATTAAGTGTACCAGAGGCACAGTACGTACGCTCAGTTAGCTCAACGGGCACTTTAATCAAAACTGCTGCGTAATGTATTAATCCCATAGACATCGTTGTGCTGGTTAGATATTCTGAGTCACTCTCCATTAAACAATCGTCAAAACCAACGAAGCTTTAGTAGAATGCAACATTTTACTCGTTAGATCAAATCAACTGACAAATTTGTCCAGTGGGTGGTGGGCGAATATGAAACTGTTTGGCTTACTCAACCAACCCGTACCAAAGCCGAGGCTTCTAAACCGAGGTATTCGCTTTGATTTGTAAGAAGTAAATTGACGTGAAATTCATTAGAACCTCACCACAAGCAAGGGCGGGCAGTCAGAACTTTAACGTGGGGCCGAAATTTTGCCACTATCGCCTGTCTACTATTGATCCGATCCGTCCAAAATGGTAGATTCCCACGTATTCCGATAGATGAAGCAAAAACGGTATGAAGTTTCTGGTTTCAGCTGCAGTAACCTTTCTCCACCGCGGAAAATATAACAAACTATCACCGGAGAGCTACCCTAGTCAGGCAACCTGCTAAGGTGGCGGTAATCATGTAGGATGAGAAACAGCAAGTTGTGCATAAGTACCGTTTACACGTAAGTGATACGTGTTGAAAAGAACCAACTTCTAATAGTAGAAGTCAGGGAGGAAAACTTGTTGTACTGTGCTAGGTTGAACTGAACAATTTTACTGACGGAAAATGATGTGAGTTATTAGCAAGTCGATACGAGAAGACTGGATGGCAAGTTGGAAAGGAACGGCTCACTCAGAAGTTAAGGACACAATGACCGCAACAGTATTCGTTTCCAGGCGGCAACGGACCAACAAAACAGATTAAACAGTGGCCCAGTTGAATAGAATATCACAGATGCCCCTGATATCAACAGTGCTCGCACATAAAATAACTTAGGATTCCAGTGACAAATGAGTCAACACTTTTTTAGATTGTATCATCAAAATGACTGCCTCTGCTCCACGATTTACCCGCGTTGGAACATATTCACCTGGACACGCAAAGGTGTGAGTTTGTATACCCCGGGTTTTTGTTTGTTCTATATAGCCCTCGGGACTGTTTGTACTTTGCAGAAACAACAGCCCCTAGTTGTTTTTTAAGGTTTTAGTCTGTCTTGATTTTCTTTTGGGGGAGTGTTAGAATGGCCACATATTGTTTTTCAGTAGCCATGGATAACATCCACGATTAGCTGTGGGCAGCCGAAGAATAGTTGGCTTTCCAAAACAAAAGTCAAATGTCAGTTAAAACAAACTCTCCATAAATACACCATTTCTCCTGAGGTTGAATTCTTTATTTTCAGTGCGTAGTAGGATGTATTGTTCTAACTTGGAAAACTATAGACTGATATTACATATATATGATTCTGAACACTGGTAGATTATGCGGATTTTCTTTACAGAGGTTTTGCCACCTGATTACTATGCGCATTAGCAACACTTTTTTATTTAGAAAACTAGCCTCTCAGTCAACATTTACTGTACATAATGCTTTGACCTAGTCACTGTTGTGCTGGTGTGGACATCTGTCCGCAGCTCTGGGCCATCCCTCACTTTCTCAAAGTAATCATACATATTATTACCCATTCAGGTAAACCCTGTGTAATCTGTGCTTTCCGAAGTTGAAGGGCCGACCGACAACTCTAGGGCGTAGACGATTTCCCTGCCGTTTAGTAGGTGAAACTACCTATAATCCCTGACTGGGGTTCACTTTTGATGTCGCCCTTGGGTTCGTTAACATGGTCCACCGAGGTGTCAGAATTTCTGATGGAAATCCGTAGGGTTTTAAGATGTGCACTCGGTGGTCTTTCATTACACCTCCACATTGTGGACATTGCAACTAACGACAAATGTGTGGGAGCTAATCCATTTAGAGACACATTTACATCCGGGTGGTTTTAGGTGACAGTGGTTTAATGAATCAACCTGGGACGACAGTCTGTCATCCGAGTTGGCGTATTAACACCTAATAGAGCCAGTCGAATGGTGTAAACTGACAGACGTTTCTTGGCTTTGAGTTGGGTCCATTTAATACATCACACTGTGTTGTTCGTAAATGTACATTATATATAAAACGACGTTCGACAGCTGCGGGAAACCGTAAACCTAGTGAAGTTTTTGAAGCGAGATCTATGGACATATTTCTATTTCGTAAGAAGAGTCACTCGGATAGTTCTATTCTGAGCGATGAACGATAAGCCTACCAAGGCATTCAAGGTCTTTGACACATACGGATTTGAAAACAGCTCAAACGATTTTGAGGAAAATAGCAATAAAATGCCCAGAACACTAGCTGAAACCAACTGGCAAAATAAAACACCTGCATTGAAAGTTGTCTAGCTGTTTACCTCACAATACTTCTGAAACTTTTGTGCGTAAACTGTTGGTGGGCATCCGCTTTAACATAAGTAGACAACAAAGAAAAGGTTGAAGACTGGCAAGCCGTTAGATTATCGATCCACTATAGGATCCGTTATCAAACAGGTAAATAAATTTAAAACAATGTGTTCCCTTTAGAAGTTTGAACAACACCATTAGAATAAACAAATAAATGAGTACCGAACTGAGCCGCTTAAACATATAACGTGTCCGTCAGTCAGTCTGACTTCGCTTTCCCTTGATTTCGTGTATTTTACGATGTACGTTGATGTGTAAAATGTTGGAACGATGGATACAGATGCTCACGTAAAGAGGTAACGAAGTGCTTGAATGGTAACCTTCCAGTACGAGCCTCTTCTTGTCAGTATTCGCTCGTAGAACCACTTCCGCCTTACCCATGTTGGTATTGTGACCTGTACGACAGTGCCAGAGTTGTGATACAGAGTTGGTTGTCGCATTGTTATTTTGTATTTGTGCCCACGCGGGGGCAGCAACTTACCTGTCTTGCCTACCTGTTGCTGGTCCCACCAGACACTGAACCACATGATCCGTTTGTGCTTGTTCGTATTGTTCTGTGCTACCCTTGTTGGTCACCAGGGCTGAGCGGACTGTTATGTTTGGCGTATGCCATATACGGATGCTAACTGGCTTCGGAATTCTTTTTGTTGATTCGGACTGGTCATGTTACCCGGGTTCTGCAAGCATGTTCAATCCTTGACAGATGCCTTTATGAGGCCATCTGGGTAAACATCCACGGTGAGTGATTCGAAAATGTGTTCTCTTTCTAGTCTTCCGGGTTCGGCTGAGCTACTCTGTGTATCTGCAGTTCCGAACAGTGTTAGCACGCAGCAATTAAATTGGCAAGCTGGATGAAAACTGTTGGATTTAATAGTTATGTCCGTGGATGTCTGTTTACAACGGACAACAGTTTCAGGTCTACTACGGGATCTTTGTGTAACTGACATACTGAGGAAAGCTAGGCGTGTGTTTTCCTCTTATTTGAATACGAGAGTTATTTCACATTCAGTGACATTCAAGTAAATATAAAGCTGACGAATCTGAGTTGTCAACAAAAAAGTCTCAATAATATATCAAAGTCGCACACTGGGTTTAAACGTAGAAGGGATTTTAAATTCAATTTACTTCGTTGCACCTTCGAGCAGTTTTGCTTGTTGAGGGCACACTGATGTGTTTCCTCCCACAGTTAGACATGGTCAACAAACAGCGGATGCGTCTTCTTTGAACAGTTCTCCAGAAGGAAATAATCCTTCTGCAAAACCATTTATTCTACTTCCATAGGTTTCCTTTTAGTTTGTCAATAGCTTCAAACTTTCTGTCGTAACGTTTTTCGATATGTTACTAAAAAATGAGGTTCTAGTGAAATAAATAAGTAACCACATCTTTGCTTTTAACTTGAGGTCTCTAATTCGTCCTAACAACTATCATGCTGAGTGCCACGAATTCGACAGTCAGAGGCTGCGAAAGACTATTCTCTATGACTGACGGTTTGGTGGAGTTTTAGATACGATGTGGTACTTAATATTTGTAAACCTCTTGCACTCTCTGTACTTATGACATCGGTCGCTCGACAGGTATGAACTATGTGATCCGTTCTCTTATGAGTTCCTTCCTTTCTTAGAGAGCCGTCAAAGTTTTACGTGATAACAGTTGTCTAGTATTCGGCAGCTTCTTAAAACTGCTTGTGCACTGCCAAATTCTTCAAAGGTTCGTCTACTTCAGTCTTTTTCTGCATTTTTCTCACCACTCCAGTCGACAATATGCATGCCATTGATATTGCTTGAATTTTAGCGACAAAACAACGGCAATTGTACTTTGTTAGTGAAACGTTTGCTGGCAATTCTATAAAGGTGCGAATCTAGAGTAACAATTCCTCAGACTGACCAAAGTGGTCGACGGTTTATTTTATGCCCTAGTGGATTAATCTTACTTTACTTGATCAGCCAAGCCATATTGGTTATCTCGTTAAAACAAATTTATGTAAACAGCAAAATTTATCTACCGCTATGATGTCTCCTGTCACTAGGAATAGGTGTAGTAAATAAGACAAAAGATCTCAGGAAGTGAACCAAAACACCTCAGGTTACTGCTACATCCATCACAAATATGTCCCACCGAAAGAACAAGCAGAACTTGGAAAGTAATGAATGAATGTATTATGTTGTGAGAATCCATTATCATTAAATTATCACACGAAATAGAACAAGCCATATTTCGTATATTTTGTGTTCTGTTCATTGGAAGCAGAATCAAAGGCATGCGTTTACTTTTAACGAACTTTTCGTCCTGGTCTCCGCTGCGCTTATCCTTAAATACATGTATAGCAAGCCATGTGTATACCATTTGGTTATGAAACTACTATCAACCGTTTTTGTAGCTGTCAAATACTCTATGGGGGGCACTGACTTAGATGGTAGTGGATGATCCGATATTGAAATATGTTGAAATAATTGAGCATTCCTCAGGCGTACCAAGCATAACAGGTTTACTAATTTACACGCAGACGTAACAGAAAATAGTGGTGGCAACCACAGGTTTCCCAAAAGCCTTCGCAACAAAATAGTACTACATTACAGAAACGGATCGTTAATAGTTGTGGGTTTCAATGTTATTCAAGTTCTTTATGTTTGCGCTGGTCAACCGGACGGTAGCCAACACCATCACAACTGTAAACTATCAAGGCTACGTTCACTGAACCGACTTTTTCTTCTCATGTAAGGTCGAGATAATTAATCAGGTCAAGCCGACCTTGATACCCGCTGTGTAATATCCAAACTGACTCCGCCTAAGATTACCATTGTTCGTGAGTCAACATTTTAATAACTTTATTATTCTATCGCCTCGATGAAGCTGTGTAGTAAACAAATTTTGGAATATTTTCTACTCTATGTTTGCTACGGGTTAAAATAGTAATACTTTGTGTACACCTAGCCCTATCAACAACAGTTCATAGCAGATTACTACCATATTGATATAGAACTGTGAATATAGGCACAGCTAACTCACGCGACTGAATTGGTTGTCTGCCTTGGTTACTGACAAACAATTTCATCCACTAAATAATGTATCGTCAAATATCTAGGGTTTGTTGTAAAAACATCCTAAATTTTTTCCATGACAACAATGCCTGATTATATAGCCGCAGTTTAAAAGAAAAGAGATTTGGTTTCAATTTTCTCGTACAATAAATAACTCTATCGAAAGAACAATCATTGTTACACAACTGTGAATGGCATCTTCATCTATTATGGTCGTATGCAAATAACTCAGAAGTGTCCTACCTACGGCGTCACGTAACCATCTTCTTGTGAATTTTATTGGGGTAGTCGAATGTAAATTACACATTTTCACAGGATACACGAGAATGATCCACAAGGCTAACAGAGAGGGCAGAAAAGTCTACTTCGAGTTTAATTTCAGTTCGCCTTCTCGGTTGAGTACATTAACTCCCACCAGAATTCATACAATAACCTATTTAAATTTTGTAAAGGGGGTTCAAATGTTGTAGTTTGTTGTCTATATCCCTAAGTAAGCAAAATGGTGGGTGTATAATAGTTCGTTTGTTTGCCATCAATTCGGCAGTCCGTGACCGTCCTTTTTCCATTAGGCATCAGGCAAAGATAGTCTGAAAGAGATTAGAAACGGCCAGGGCTTAGATGCTGATCTACTAAGTCACTTGTCCAATAAATGTCGCTTTCGACGAAGAGATTAATGAAACCATTATGAGATTCATTCAATCCCGTATGACTCTAGCCAAAGCGAGCTGACAGTCCGAAGTATGCTACGACCTGCTCCACTAAAGAGGTATCAACAAGCCAAGCAACAAGTATATAAGATGCCGCCGTCGTGCGCGTTGCTTGTAGGACCAAGCTTTTATTGGGCAAACCCTTCATCTGGTAACCTAATAGGTTTCCGGCCAAAACGCCGTTCATACCGCCTTTACCTGATGAGTTTACACGAAAACAAAACCAGCACCGAAAGTTTCGCTTGAAAATCAGTGCCATGTGGCATTCTTCCAGAACGTTTTTACCCCGGTTAAAGAGGTTTTCCTCAACTTAAATGGAGGATACTCTATTTCATAACTTACTCAAGAATACGCCATACCTAAGACTGGGCAAACACAAATGATTTAGTGGCACATCGTTCAACACGTTATTTTTGGGTGGACCAGTCAAACTAGTTTACTGTTTCAAATATGCCTATCACGATAGTAAAAATAATCACATCTAGCTAAGTATATATTTTCGATGATTCTTCTTCAGATAGGTATAAAGAGGCGGTAGAGCTGGACCGTGATGTCGATCAGATTTATGGAAGAAGAGTTAAGTTATTGGTTAATCAATGGGCTTCGGCTTGATTGGTCCATTAGTTCCTGCCCGTCCGTTAGCTTATTCGAGTAGGTTAGCGATCGATCTGATCGACCCTAAGCCAGCGGACGAGTGACGTTGGAACAAATCACTTCTGATGTTGTATAAATGAGTCAGGCTTCGAAAGACTATATACCTATGACATCACAGGTACAAAATGTGGAAATCAAGTTCGTTTACAATTTGTACTATTCAGACCGACCATAATGTAACACACAATAAGTGGATGTGAAAATGGAATAATCCTAATATAGTGTGTATCTAATTTCAGTTAGAGATTTTGGACGCAGTAACTTTGGTGTTGCGCTATTGAATTCATTGCCTGCAGACCATGTCACCGTCAGTGCCTGTAGAAAAAGACGTCTATGTTCACGCAATAAAAGCATGCGACTAGATCCCGCTATTCTCCGGATGTGCTAAGATAAAATATTTCCCGCCTTTGTTGTGACTACGCATGGCGCAGTAGGTTGGCTGAAGTGAGACATTCATATTAATTTTGTGGTTAGGACTGTTCAGGTTTGTTATAGTCGCACTAGGGACTTTAAATAAACGAAACCAGATTAGAATGAATATAAAATTAATCTACATAGCACTTGCCATCATAAAATAGCTTTTTGTAGTTCCTGTGTTCATTAATACTGAAGTCAGTTATAAAGGAACTTGGCTAGATGTATGACAAATATACTGCAAACTGTATTACACGGACCAGGCTGACCTTATAAACTTCCTAGAGGACGTTTCTCATTAAATGTTTTGCCTGTTCAGAACCGACTGTAAGAAGAAAGGTCCCATTTGTTAGCTGGTCAGTGAACCGTAACGAACTTACTTTAACGTAATTCAATATGGCAGTTTTGTTTTTGGTAGATAAAGGAAGTTTGATTTTTATTAATGACCTGCAAAGGTGGCTCATGCTAAATTGTCACCATTCGTCGAAAGTAACAATGGAATAAGTAGATATTTCAAGTTGTAAAGCTGTGTTTTTCAAGTTGAAATACGCTTCAATTAATTTTGTTTCCTAGTTGTTACCGTAAAATGTTGTTTTAATTGAAATCGGACATCACTCGCAATTGAATGACGCTTTCCTCACTCCCATATTAAATTTGGTTATTTTCTTTGGACCTCTAACAAATTTAAAACTCAAGTCTAATAGTATTTTTCTAAATGGGCTGACTTAAAAATCTATGGGAGTGCAAAAGATGTGAACAACTGTCAATGATGTTCAATTAAGATCGAATACGAACTTTTAATATTTGCCGTCTTATTATTAACAAAACTGCATGCAGAAACTATCCGCATGTTCTTATCTACCATTCGGAAAACCGCGGTTTCTATCAATATATATTGTTGGTACTATTGACAGAATTTTATAACCTTCCCTCTTCACTTAACCGTTTGATTCTGAGTTGCATTTAGAATGACATGATCTATTTTTATATCGCCTGAGGTTTGGATGTGAGCTTCCATTCAAGGGAGTTATTGAAGGTTTCTTTTCCTATTTTTAAATAATATATTGCCCGGAAAAAACAGTTAAAAATTATCGTACTAATACTTCAACCCCATTTACAACACAAAACCGTTTGGATGCAAAACGAAAGCTTTGAGATCGATCAAAGCATTTTACTGGGAATATTTTAAGTATTTCCCAGGTTAGGAAGATTTATTAGAAAACATGTTTCTTTCAAAATGTATGAAATGGTAATGACGCAACAGGTGACTTCAAGGTGTAACACACAGTTACTGTTGGGTAATGTGACCAAATCAACTCAGCAAAACTATAATACTCATTAAAGCAGCGTTATGATAGTCTAGTCAACTATCTTATAGCGCTGCTGAGTAAGTTAATTCGATTCCATGTCAATGAATGGCAGTCAATCCAGGAAGAAGCATGTTATTCACAACATCAAGTTTATAGCTTTACTCAGAACAAGTCTTGAGCACAGAGTCCGAATTTTGAAAGTTTCGCAAACTAGCAACTGCACACTAGTCAGTTGCTGCAAAGTAAAACCCACAAAGAATGTCAGTTACTCTCTATACAGCTTTATAATTGACGGTTAGCTTACTCGATATCAGCTGTCTATATGGACTGGGAAAATGAAAACAGTTGTTTGTTTGACTAGGTCAGACTCTTCTTACAACTTACTAAACAACAGCTTGTGAAATTCAGTGCGATGTAGTTGATGTTTTTCCTCAAACATGCGGTGAAAAGTTACAGGTTTACTTGCGGATACAAAAATGTTCGAATTTCGCCAAGGACGCTTTTCAACCCTTATCCGGCAGTCACACCGCAAAGAAAAGAATTAATGTTGGCTGCTGTTTATTATTAACCAACCGGTTACACATGGTTTGGATTTTATTTGATGTATCAGTAATGGTTAACTGGCGTTAAGATGAGATATTTGATTTACCATGCTCCATACTTAAACTATCACTTACAATGTTGTTGATCCTAACATTCATTTTAAGTAAGAACATAACCTGTTGACGGTTTACTATGCATGATTTATGAGTTTTGCAGTCAGATATTCACTTTCAGACTGTAGATTACTATTAAAAACAGCGAAACTGCATTGTCATAATTGAACACTTGTGGTTGTGCCGCTTTCAGAAACCGTTGTTTCCGCTGTCCCACTGGTTTTTGATGAGATTTATTTCACTACTGTTAAAAGAAAGTTAATTTAGTGCTTGATCTTGAATCGATCAACACAGGGCATATGCATGAACAGCAACCGGTAGCCTTAACAGTCTTTGGAGGGCATCACGGTTAGACAGTGCTTGGCACACTCTTCGTTCTCAGCTGATGCCCAGTTTCGGCAGATTGGTGAAAATTGCGCATTGGTATATGTTCGTAACATGTTACATTCACTTATTCTTCGTCTCTTTTCAGCCATATTAACATAGAGAATCTTCTTGTTTATTAAGACGGCAAGAAGACATACATTGCGAGATGCAAGC
>JTDE01000179.1:23321-76205 GCA_014338405.1 Paragonimus skrjabini miyazakii | reverse complement strand
CGGCCCCTTTCGAACAGCAGAAGCACTAGACTCGAGGTTCGCTCTCATTAGAGCTCGTCAGTAGTGCATACCCACGTCACTTCCGGGACTAGAACCACGGCCACGCTGTTCATGAGGCAACCGTGTTTACCACTGCACTATTAACCTCACATTCAGCACGAACGAATTTTCATACGTGAACACTCAACCACTTTTGCTTGTGAGTAATGACCAGGTTGTCCGATCACCTCGAGAGGAGACACAGTTGCTGTCTGTTAACTCCAATCGATGACTCCTCGAATAGGACTTCTCTACAACTGAAAATCACAGAAATCATTGACTTATTGAGCGGTAGTTGATTGCTGATGGCCGACTGGGGTCCGACTGGAAAGTCTATGGGGATGAAACAGTTGCGATCGATTGTGGTTAATGTTCAATCTATATAAAAATCAAAAACCCCCTACTACTCATGAAAGACACAGTATATTTATACAGTTGACACTTCACAGGTTAAATAACAATGTATTCATAGACCGACAAATTGGAAACGATATCCATTACTTTACCGTCTAAAAATGTGTCAGTGAAACTAAGCATGCGATCAGTCAGACGGCGGGAATAGAGACTGCTTTTATTCCTGTCGATCACTTAATGGCATAAGTGTTAGCAGGACAATTTTAACAGCGAGGTTTTGATAAAAAGTGTACGCCCAGCACGCTGCATGGGCCAGCATGTTAAAGAATACCTACTTAACGGCGATACAACACTATTAATATACTTTCCAACATTTTTCTTTTTTTCAGTGTCATTCCTCTCCCTCCCTTATTATTGTCAAACCGGTTGTGTTAGAATAATTAATAATTATCACTAGTTTCTTAAAAACCTCTCTAAGCGGATTAGAATCTGTTCGATAATGTGCATCCTGTCGCTAATCGATAACTCACGGTCATGTTGTGAAAGTGAAAAGACCATTCTGATTCGGGTTTGAGATCCGACGGATTCAGTCCATGTAGATTTTAGTCATACCATCATTAACAACAAAGACTATCGTCAACAGACTTCACGATATGTATCTATGGATGATGGAATAAGTTATACTTAAATCTCGTTTCTCTTGAAATTCAATTAAACGCATTGTTTGATAAGGAGATTCTGATGGCGATGTAATACTCTGTCACACAAGCCAACATTCCACATCTCTCCGGTACAAAACAGTCGGACTTTCTTCAAAGCACTTGCGTTCAAATGTAATGTGCGCTGATTTTCCTATACAATTCACGTACAGGTATGTTGACCAGGAGCTCCTATTTGGTGTTGTTCGAGCACATGTATGCAATACCACAGCCTGATTCGTCCAGCCGTTACTCCAAGGTTTTTGGCCCTAGTGTTCGTGAGTCATAAGACCAAACCTGTTGGTATAGAAAAGGAGTTAAGAGTTGCTACCAACAGCAATATTGAGCATTCTTTCCTAGTAATTTGTATAACACACCATAAGCTGACCAGGCTACAGCTACTAAGTTTACTGTCGATGCTTAGTTGGATGTATTAGCCTCGGAAAGCCGATCCAATAAGCGGACAGAAATGCTGCGTCAGGCAATCCCCGATATTCGGTGTGCCTTTTTTTAAGCGACGGTAAGGGTAGGATTTTGCCCCGATATCTCTGATGAGCGCACAAGAGTCTTCAGCTTTACGGAGTCTGCTATGATCCGGCCCAAATTCAAAATGCCAGACAATGAGATAGCAACCTTAAAATTCACCAAGCATCCCGTGACTGGTGGTCTTAAAAATCGGCGCTAATTCCAGAATGGAAAGAGACTATACAGCTGATAGCGAAATGAAGCTGGCTTCGCATTCAACACCTCCCTGTTGCTCAACGAAAGGAAAAATTAGAAAATATTAAATAGGACGAAATAATGAGTATGTCAGATTAAACCACAAAACACCCCTTTTATGAGACTCAGCGCATGGAAAACCTGTCCTGAAGGTATGTGTAAAGAAGTTTTCGGGAAATTGCTAGATATTTGTGCGTGATATGCAGGACAACATTGATCGCTGTGCCTCGACATGTTCTGTGTATGGATGGTATGCGCAATATTGTTGGTAATGATATGTAAAGAATGCGTAATATCTGATGTGTTCTATAAATCGTGGGCGTAGTAAAACGTTTTCATATAATTCCGCCTAAGATAACTGTTGTTTTGTATTCCCTGTAACCATGGTTATTCAGATGTCATCGTGACAAGAATCAACATCGTGTTCTATAGCTCGATTAAAAGAAGGAAATGTTGGTAATGGAATTCATAATGAGCATTGCAAAGGAAATATATACTGTGAAGCAAATCACAATAGAGATAGAATCTAAAAAAAGACTGTACACTCACTTGGCAGTAGAGTGGAAAGTTACTAAATGTTGCATGTTACATATTAAACATGCAATGGAAATATTCGGTTCTCATGGGCAAAGTAAATAGTTGAGAAAAAGTGTTCGGGCTTCATTACATAGGACACCGTTTTCCAGTTTTGGTGCGTCACTCAACGTTTTCAATTAGATATGGTAAAAATATGGAGATGAACTAAATCATACTCATTGCATATAATTGTACTTTACAACTGATGTCGGTTAAATGAAAATAAATCGTTTCTTAACCTAAGCATATTGTAAACAGGTGAGATTAAATGAACGGTACGCTTACGTACCACATAAGAGACCGATGGACTGGGTGATCTGTGATACAATATAAACTAATTTTTATTCGGGTATAAAGATTACGGTTAGTGTGTTATCGTAACACTTGTTCCAGCAAGGAAAGGTCGTGAAGAAATAAATGTGCAGACAAGTAATTTGACCCAATAAATTTACTCCTCATCAAGGTTTGACGATCTATGCAGTTGACGGACTCGACATATTAATTAGGAATTTGCACGAGTTTTGCATCTTTTTTCATCACCGTCTCGAAGGTAAAGTAAACTTTGTAGACAGTACGATTTTTCAAAGTTCAATAACAATAAGGTCGCGGTAAGAAAAACGTTAGTAAAACGAGCCGAAGGAGAATTCAGTCACAGCTTATCAAACTTAATACAAATGCTCGTGAGGAATGCTTCAGACGACAACAACCTGACGGCAACATTGAGAAGTCAGACGAATCTTCATCTTACAGCAATGGTTTAATGCTTAAATTGTTTGAGTGCTTGGCTCGATTTTCTGAATTTGTGCGTCAGTTATGTACTTGAATCTATTTACCGATGACGCCGCTGTGGCAGACCTTAGTGAGTCCTTCTATACTGGACCCACCTCGATATTCAAGAAACGATCTGTACAACGCAAACATCCAAGCTGTTTCTATAGCTCTAGCATTGAGGTTTAGCACTGAGCACTAACACTGAGGTAAATGTTTCGGCTAGGAAAAATCGAACTTTTTAACAAGTTATGAGTTTGATGGAAACTCCCTATGTTAAAAGTAGGTTCCTTCTGGTTTATCGAAGGTGTACTGGAAAGTGTTCAATGATATGCAATCTATCTGATGTATTTGTAAGCAAACTGTCGTAGCCTGTTTTTTTATCATTAGTCCTACCTCCCCAACAACAACACTATCATTTAAAGGAAAATAGTGACAATCCTGACTTCTTACATTAACAGGAAGGCGTATCATCGATCTGGATAGTTCAGTGCATCTTTGAATAACTCATGTGCAGGAACAGCTTCCTCGTCTTTTGATTCGCAGTTGAGAACTAAGATAAGGTCATTCGTAACTATCCTTTTATCACTAGTTTAGAAGCAGTAATATCCGGTTGGTCATCGCCAGTGAAGTATTCTTCAACCAGAATAGCGAAGTGAACCAACCTTTTGTTTGGGCATATAAAAAGGAAGGTGAATTTTATGACCCAGTGGCTAAATGTGTAAAACTACCGTCCTCCTGCCTTTGCCACTCTATCTACTGTTCACCAACGTTTGGTGTCATCAGCATATTTAGGGTGGATTTTTGTGACTCGAGTGATTGACTTAGGTGGAAGATACAAATAAACTACTAAACTATTTAGCTGGTGTTTTAAACCCCCGAAAAGATGTAGTGGATCAACCACGGAACAGAACTGTATGTGAAAGAACTCGAATTTACTGCCATGAATTAAAGAAAAGGGGAAACCATGACCCCGAGAATAACACGACTGTCCGAGTTAATTGTTCCTAAGTCAAATCAAAATACGACTGCAAAAAGCCACTTTGCCTTTGTCCGAAAACGTGTGTGTCAGGAAGAAAAATATGGGGTATTTACTTGGAGCATGGTGACCCACAGACACTCTGGAATCAGAATTCCGAAGGGCAATTGCTAAATAAGTGGTCAAGATCACTAGACCACCAGTGAGCATAGCGGGATAAAGATCGTGCCGGCAGAGTCTCAGTGTGGGTTTATTCTGGAGTATTCTGGGAATTCCTGTTCATCTTGATTTGGCAGGATCGTCTTTTCGGAAAATGCGTCGGTTTTTGATAAATAAACCGGGGATTCCTGACAAATGTTGTTCTGAGTGTATGCCCTAGTGTCTTAGTGATGGCCAGCAAGTGGCAAGGCTGACATACTTCCTAAGATTATCGCTTCACTGTTCAACTGATCGATTACGTTTAGCGACACTCCTCAACTGAGCTGAGCACTAAAACTTCACTCACAGGTTACACTATGTTTGGGGAGAAGCTACTTTATTCCATGTGCTTAGATCAGACATAAAATACTGAAAATCTTGGACTGCAGAATCTATTTAAATCCCATTGCGGGGTCTTTTTCCTATGCAGAGCAACCTTCTGTTTGCCTGCTAAAATAGTTAATCTCCCGTCTGTGGATCAGATAGCGATTTATGACAACAATCATTCGCACAGTCTAAATTGAACTGAGATTCACACCCCCACTGGACAAAACTAGATACGCAAAACAAACGTTTCCCTTAACAAATTTGAACAGAGAAGTCAGAAACATTTTTTTGCCCAATGTATCAATCGAGAGATTCACTGTGCAAAGCACTGTTTTTGACTTATCTCTTAGGCACATTTTGCTGCATCTCATCAGGTACATACCGCGATCTGTGGGTTTATGTGGCAAAGTTCAGTGAGCATTGTGAAGCCAAACAACAAAATCAACAACAACATAAACGCACGCACACACACACATATCCATACATATCATACCTAGCCGAATTTTCAGGAAGCACTGAGTCCGTTAGACTGTGTCTGGGGGCCCTTGTAGATTGCTAAGTAGAATGATTTTCGCTTGCTCAATCTTTTCACCACAAAAGTTGATGCTGCAGATAAGGCTGAGTTTTTCAAAAATCTGATTAGCTTGGTCAGTTGATCCGTGGTACTTTCCATTTAGCATTTTATCAAACGACGTTAGTTAGAAACCGTAGGTCGAATTTTGTCGTGTCGAAGACGTTTGTGATCATATAGCGGAAAGGAATTCAGTTAAAGAAATTGACCATAGAAGGACAATCGAACGTGCTAGGTAGCGATTTTGCATCTTAACTTCACGACACTATCGAGCTGCTTCACCAAAGATGTCGAGTTTTCAGAGAAGAAAAGCAGACCTTTCTCGTAACAGATGTGAACATAGAAGTCAGAAATACTTTTTTGCCATTTCGGTTTACGCTTGTGTCAGTCGTGTGCATGGCTTACTATGTCTGTAGCCGGTGCTTATTCTTGTTGTCTGCTGTTGCAGGACTATCCCTGGAACCCCTAATTTGGAAGAACACTGTCCCATGGTGTCTCAGTTTTGCACAAAATTGATCCACGAATATAACGGGTAGCCAAAGCCAAAACGTCCAACCTGCACAGTATACTTGGTGTGGCAGAAATATGGCAGCCCTGACCACATGCACGTAAGCTTTGAAACGTACAATGGAGCACTGTACTGTCAGACCATTGTTGAACCTTTCTGGTCACTGGACAGGAATGACAGTAGACAGTTATGAAATGTTTTGGTACATTTTCTGTAGTCTTGCCTATTTTTGAGAACTGTAAATATATTTTTGCCGCGGTAAAAGACGGTGCATCAACCCACACCGCTGGCCTATCTCATGACTTTCTATGACCCTGTTGAATAGACATTCACCTGTCTGGTTTGTAATATTTCTCACCATCCGAATGGTCCGAGTCTTTCTGTCAAGACCTATGACGGAAACGTCATATTTGTTGCGAGACCTACGTAATCTGTGTACAGTCCACAGAATTCTACACTGACAACCCGTGTGACACGTGACCGGAATAACTTTCAGAATAGAGTCCAAATTTTCAAGACGAGTTTTAGCGTAGCAACGTCAAGTCCATTACTCGCTTCGTAGGTGTTACTGTCGCCTCACGGTGAAGGAAATTTACTTTCAGTTAGCTGAATGATTTTTGTGGTTTTCATTTCTTTCTCTGCGCGCATTATCTGGGTTTCACCTTCAAACGGCTGTAGCTGGCCGCCTGAAGTTTGTTGCAAATGCAGTAGATTACTACATCAGATTTCTAAAACAGTTGGCGGCAAAAGTTGTCCAACGCTATTTCAACTATTCCTTCAGACTTCCCCGGTAGTAATACTTGTGCCCAGCTCTGTACAGACAACAAATTTGAACCAGTGAAAGGTTCAAACATAAGAAGAAACTAATTACTACTACTTTCCTCTGACAATGTTTGTACTGACCTCTTGTGACTTTATTCACTACTGCTATAGCACTAAGTCAATGTTTCCGTTGTGCTCAAGAAATGTTCCGTATCATGACACATTTTGTCGCTGCTTGAGAACCGGTATCATATAAAAATGATAGATCGAACATGTGTATTTAAATAAATTACTCAGGAGACAAAACTACGGTATGACTTTACTTCACACATTCATTAATCGTAAACGCATAACCAGCAAGAAAACAAAAACCAAGTTTAAGTGTAATGATTAAAAGTAGGGATCGGGTTGGTTCGTGAATGGTACTGAAGTCTAAACCCATTAGAAGCAAAGATTAAGAGTTCATTGTTTGGAGCACGTAGAAAAGGCTGTCAAGATTTAGTCCAGGAGGCTTTAACATACTTACGAAATTGTGATTGGCGAGCATTAATCAGAACCGTAAACGAAGATGCGATATTGTTTGCGTGAACTGTGACCGTAAAGTATCTTGGGATAGATAAGGTGGCGTTTTGTCCTCACTAAGTCTTGCTAACTGAAGTCTGAATCAATACATGCCTTGCATGCTTTTGGTTATGCTCCTTAGTCCTAGTTTCAAGCGTCCGTACAGTTCTACCGAATAAGTAGTCCCACAACTGTGAGGAGACGGATAGAGAGAATAACACCTATTACGCTAGACGTTTATTGTTCTGCCAAAATACAGGAAATTTGAGGAGATCGTGTAAACAACTATCCCTGATAAAAATTTGCTTGATAAGTAACCGTTTGGAAAAGTGATTTATTTGGACAAGCCCTCAGCTGACGCGCAAATAAAATTTTTGAGTACTCTCTCCCAAATCAAAACCTTACGACTAAAAGCGTTTAAGGAAATATTGTTTAAGTTTTAAGTGGAGCAAGTTGCACCGTCGTATGACATGTCTGATCTAACAACACACACAGGTCTTGTACACCACGCTGTTGTACGATTGTTGCGCCTGGTTTTTGGTAGTCGGTCAACGGTAGGTGGGTGCGACATTATCGTGTGGTATTACTGACGGCTGGACGAATGAGGCGATGAATTCTCGTCAAGTGGCCAACCTGCCCACACAATTTGCTAAAATGTACTTCGTACACCGTAGTGGCATTACACTAAACAAACTCAAAAATTATCCTGGTTTTCATGCGTAACGTAATCGAATTTTGCTGGGCGCGTCAATTAAAGGTTTTTACTGCAAAGGAAGCATACGAAGTATCCGTTCAAACGTCAGATTCAGCCCGCCATCAAATGAAAATATCGAAATAAAATTTGCGCGGTTACTTGTCCCGACGGTTACTAAGGAGTACAGTGGGACAACTGTCACTTTAATCGGTTTACATACTTGACAGCGGACGGCCGCTTATAACTCAGACTATTTCATTCAATGAATGATTCAGCAGAGCAGCCAAACTTGAGACACGAGAGACAGGAGTGACTAAGATTTTTGGTGACGGATGATAATAAATTCTTCGTCAACTCTTTCATTATGCGGTTGCGTGGCACAAAGTGCTGGGCGATTAATGATCGTATATCAAAAAACGGCTCTAAATCCATCGAACCTTGCCATTTGTTTACCTATGGTATTAACTTTTCGTACCCTTTCAATTCGTTTTTTCCTAGTTACCATCTTCTGTAATACAAATGCTCATTTGGTGGTTTTCGAGAACATGGCTCATTAACAGGGATAACTAACTTCGTAGTTGCTGGTAGTATATGCGTGTTCACAGTAGTTATGTTAGGAGACATGCAATCGTCACTAATCCGGAACCTACTCCTAACACCCGCATCAAATTTAGTACGAGTGAAGTCAAGTAGTTTGGGCGTCGTGGTTAACATGTTATTGATAAATGGATTGCGAATAACACAACGTTATGAGCGAGTTGTAATACTCTACAACAGCACTCCTGATGAAGGCCAACCGATGTGGCTAAAACGTAGAGTATTACAACTTGCTCATAACGTTGTGGTATTCTCAATCCATTTATCAACTACCCCTAACACCTTACGAGAAAATCGGGTATACACTCAGTCCATTGAGCCAACAAGATTTACAGACAGAAAAAATAAAGACTAACAGCTGTCCCAACTCAAAAGATATTTTCAACTTTCATAGTGGTTATATATACTGTTTCTATCTCACTCGTTCAAAAATTACATAATACTCCCAAACTTGAACACAAGAGAACAAGCAAACACTATCGGTATGTCGGCGTGTGTTTGATGATTTTGGGTTTTAGCTGCCCTTCCTCAGCAGCATCTAAAAAGAGAACATAAGCAGACAGCTAGCCAGTAAGTTGTTTTGATATTACTTCGAGCTGCGCGTTCCAGATGAGCATAATGAGGACCACAGTTTATGGCTGGTTATGCTTAAGAGGATGGCTTCACTTGCAAAGCAGTTTTCAGTGATGCTGAAAAGCCTTTTCATTTTATTTTCAAAAATGTATCTGAAGTTCAATCAAGATTAATTCTCAGACTTTCCGGTGAAAATTTCAAGTAAATCAGAGGTATACAAACAACCTACTCATTATATTAGTTTGATGCTTTTTAGCCGAGATAACTATTTAGCCAACGGTTACTGGTGATTTGTTATGTCTTCATTTTGTTGAATAGCAAATGGCAAGCATTTAGTCAAAAGGGGATTTTCATTTGTTCATTTTCGCAAGGCAGACAACCACTGAATTGTGGTTTATAATCGATAGATCACTGGTAAGCCCAACTTATCATTAAGTTTCTGCGGCCTAAGACGGAAATAATGAACAAAGAGAGGAAAGAATGCTGAAGTGATGCAACGGCTCACTTTAGTCAAAGGTACTCGCGGATCTTATTAAAGGCTAACGTTTCGTTTACAGCTGACACAAAAGTTGGTCTGGTGTATTACATCCCCTATATTTAGTGCGCTGCATACTCAAGTATCCCGCACTTTAGAACATTTTCTACCACTGACAATATGTTTATTACGAGAGTAATACATGCACACTGTCTAGTTTCAAGTTTAAACTCTGCAGCATATAACGCAACCTCTCGTTTTTTGTAAGTCGAACGCCAGACTTCGGAAATAACAAATCAAAAACTAATAGTCAATTTCACAACATGAAATAAAATATGTTCCTGAGCTGAAGCTCAACATAATTTCAAAATGAACAGATTCAAAAATATCCTTTTCCGTGTTCAAAATAGCAGTAAACTAGTTTGTCTAAATTTTTGTCACGCAATAGAGTCGATGGAATATACCAAAATAATGGGATATTAAAGGCCCACATGAAAACTGAAAGTGGTTAAATCCGAAGTGAACTGCTGCTTCACTGTGAATTGCAACACTGCATCATGGTTGTCTCTCTCGATAAACCGAACACAAGACAATGTTGTCACGCTCCTGTAAAATTTATTTTTGTAATTAAGCAACCAATGCGTTTCCACTGGGCGCAGAAACTCCTACAGCCTCCGGCAGTGTTTTGTTCAAGCTGATAAGTTCACTTCACTGTTTTCTCAAGGAGATATCTGCTCAAGGCTGTCCTATGACCCTGTCTGTAAAATGTCAAAATAGCTGTTATTCTTGTTGTAACTCCAAACAGTAGGATGCTTTCTCAAGAATGAAAAATCAGATCATTTGTATTTGCCGTCGGGAGTCAACCTTATGAATCTCAGCCATACGCATGCCAAGCCATTTATGGGCTAACCTGTACAGCGTTGTCAGTGTTAATAGTTCGAAAAAAGATATGCCCAGTAATCTTCAGTGTGAGTTTAAACTTAAAATCATTATTATATCCTCGTTCTGTTTTTAATTTGTTTAGGGACCCGTCAATGACAGTGTCGAATATTTTCGTCGTTGTCTACAATATATAAGACTGTAAAGTGATCTGAAAGTTTGTAACCATCAGGGCGATGACAAATGTTTTACAATGTTGTAACTTACTCTCAGTAGTGTTCCCAGTGACGGGAACCTTTCCGCACGCTGCGGTTGATCTTGGAGGATCTTATTATAATTTTGCAATGGAAATAAAGTTTACAAGACTTCTACGAATCATGAAGAATTCAACTATAATGCTATTCTGTCTTGCATACACAGCTTCAACTCTAAGCCATACATTATAATTCCCAATACTCAAGATTGAACTGTGAACAATTCTCTAGGGCAGTAGTGAAGTGAACCAGTTTCTCTTCTGGTTACAGACTAGGCCTATTTTTGAAGTGTTACTATTATGGATGTGAACAAACGGCACGTTAATCATTTAATCGACATTATTGTTACAGAGAGATTATCAAGATCTACAAATTTTACGGAGTGCTTTCTGTAGAACAGCACACAACATTTATTTCGCACTAGCAACCAGAAGAACATTCTAACAGTTAAGTATTCTGCGTTGGGGTCGGTAAGTTGTACATGTATTTTGCAAACTCTTTTTCACTACTATATACTGATATTCGCGTCTTTCACCGTCATTCTTAAATGGGAACTCTCCGTGTATATTTAAACCCATATCTCCTTTTAGTATTACGTCTCCCGCTGCATTTATTTTGAGATTGTCGTTCACACAACCGACTTCCAAATTCGCGTTAGCTTTTGCATCTCTTTCTTGGTACGGAAACAGATCACCGTTTCCCCTGACTCCGAAACTGGTTTGTAGTTTATGATAAATAAAGTGGTGGCTGACCGAAGACTACTGAACGGTCGTCTCCAGCACATCGCTTGCCTAAACATTGGTTCTGTTATCAGTGATGTTCAACGACAATGCCTGAATCATCCCCGGTTTTTCGCTTGTTCCAGCTAATTTCTATTCACATGGTCCTCACAATGTGCATGCACGCAAACGTTTGGGAGTTCGAGGCAGGGTACATTTGGCGGTCAACTCCATTCCGGGATTAAGAGCATCCCTATCGTTTACCTAAATGACACAGCGCTAGATTGTGAGTCTGTCTACGTAACCAGAACATGGAGACCCAGCGAGATCAAACAGATAAGTGATTAACACCAATACGAGCTGCGGCCTCAGGAGTGAACTATGCGAACTTCCCCTGAACACAGTCATTCAGGACGTGTGGCCTCCATCCGACTTCACCAAGTTATTGCAGCTACGAAAGAGGCCCCCTATTCACATTAAGTTGAAGTTCGTGTCGTCGAATGCCCCAAGCTTCTATTGTAACAACCTGTTAACTGTTTTATTGAAGTATGTAAAAATGACTTTTGTGGGCATCCCTTTCGTCCTGGCTTCACATCAGTTTCCACCTGTCCACAGTAACACTGTTTTGCAGGGACGACCCTTTTGAGAACCAGCAACATTTTGCCTACAGATACCTCTCGGAACCGCACATTTGGCAAATTCCTGACCTTCTTCGGAGTAGAAGTGAGGCTAACCTGTCCACAGCTGTCTACCAATTTGCCGTCGTTTCCGTCGTGAATAGGAAGAAGACTTTTCTTGTCTTTCCCGAACCAAATAGACCCCGTTGCAAAGATAGTCTGAACAGTGGTGCCACCGGTGCCTCAAGTTTACCTGCTAATAACTCCATTACTTTGGAATGCGAAATGCCCAGGCAGGGGGATTTATGGGGTTGAAATTTCTCAGTGCCTATGCTAACCGATTTCTTTTGATTGCGTCCGGTGTAAACTACGAAGCTTTAGCAGCACATAGATTAGTGAGGTTTGTCTCAGTTTAACAGACTCTATTACGGTGGGCAGCCAGAGCATCTGCTCTATTTACTTCGATAAGAGTAGGCGTGCCTGTTCTTGACTACGTCCGTCTTCGCAAGTGGACGCTTATTTCTTTTGAACGCTAAGGCAATCCTCAAGCTGTCTGCGTTTCATGATCTTGGTTCTGCTGAAATGACAATGAGCATTCCTATACTGGTCACTTTTATACCCAGTTGTCCTAAATCTTTTTGTCCACGCTATTTTGTTGTCGGAGGCAGGTCCTCATTACGCGATCGCCCCATAATAATGCTTGGCAACGAGAAGAGAGGGAACGAAGTGGAACAAATTTTTAACCAATCTTTTGCCCATGGCCTCCTACTTGCAACCAATGACTGCCAGCTTCCGGAAAATTCTTTTATTCCAGGCTGATGATTTTATTTTTGAAATGAACTGTATTTGTCTGTCATCTTGACCCATCTCTGACTCCGCTACCTCATCTACACCCTGCACAGACGTTAACTTGTTATGTATTGCACTGTAGTTTGTCAGGCGTAGACATTATAAAACCTGTCTTTTCCAACATGTTTCTTGCGGTTCAAACAAGATCAATGATTGATTAAACGATTGAATGTAATTTGTTGAATAGCCTCAGAAATTTTTAAATTCAATTATACCCAGAAGTTACTTCATTTGATGGAAATATGGAAATGGATTTAGCTCATCAAATGCGTACTTTCTATTTAAAACAAAACCTCCAGTTCTCAAAAAGTTATTAGTCAGTAAAAATTCCAAGGAAACACGTCAAAGTGGTCAGTGTTTTTGGAAGGACCTGCTGAAATGCAACTGAATTGATAGGTGAGGTGACAGCCAATGATCAGAACCACATCATTTCTTTTCTAAATGATAAAACCCTAGTGTAAAGTATGTTCTGCCATGCCATTATAGACTAACATGTTGTTATGCATAACGTGCGTTACGAAATAAACTTCAGTGAATGCGCAAATGCAGAATCTCATCAGTTTTGGCGGATTGTATCACCTACTGCCTTGCGAATGGTTTACTGATCCAATCATGTTCTGGACGGCACTAGTGATCGACAGATGGGTGCGGTTCTACTCTTCTCCACGTCTGCGCAACTTGTGGTCCGCGACAGCACTCTAAATAAACGGGGTATTTTCCATACCTACATTTCTAAGTAAGGAGGTGAGTTGTCCAACCAATTAAAAACCTTCGTATGAATGTTTATGGGGGCCGAGTGGTGGTGGATAATTGTTTCTTTCTGATACAATGATCTGGATTATTATGAAGAATAATGTAAGTAAAAACAAAATGGGAAGTTTCAATAACATCTAACCCGTGTTATGCACTACCGAGAAAAACACTACCCGACGTATTTCATACTGACTGCATTGCTTTGTTGTTTGCTTCAGTCTGTGCAGCATTTTCAAAATACAGCCAAAGAAGAGATGCATTTTATATGCTAGGCTCGTATGACTGCTTCTTTAAGATTTTGAGATCACTCAAAACAGATAGGCTGTCTACTGGTTGTTCCAGGTAAGCTGAGTTATTAACCCACATTATAAAGATTGTATATAAATAGCTTTCAGGATGCTTCCAGATTTCCGAAGCCGCGCCTACCTCATTGGTTAGCTACACCGTTTTAAAAATAGCCACATCGCACATCCACCGTAAGATGTAACAACTATTGCGGATGCTGGGAGAAGTTGACAGTATATAGTTGGATTGCTGTTAGGTGGTTTTTTTGGGCAGATTCATTATCTGCATCGGATAATTCACATACGCTCCATTGCTTTCCGTTGAGATTCTATTACAACTATTCAAATAGCAGCTGGGATTCTTCAGCAAATTTTTACAGACATTTAGTCCAAATTTCAGATAAATTTGACAAATCTATACAAGAGTAAAATTAATGTTTCAATCGGAATCTGTTTTGACATCTAGAAGCACGATGGCCTTCAGTTTTTATTTAACTTCTAGGATACAATAAAACAAGATACAATGATCACTTATTTATTCCCAACACTTGTTGGTCGCGGCTCATTTTTTCCGTCACATACTACAGATAAGCACTTTAAAATGAAGCTGTGTACAACACGCGAGCAAGTTGGTCAAACAGACTATATTGCTATACTCAAAATCTCAGTCGGTACCGTTCTATCAAAGCAATCTCACTGAATACAAACACAGCCGGACATTCGTTACTTTCTGGCACGTTAAATCAACTTATTCATTTAGTGCGTTGTCATTTGGTAGGATATGTTGAACGATCCTTAAAGCCCAGGTTTCCAATCCTGTGCTGTAATTGTCAATTTGGATTTGTCAGTATTATGATCAGTTTCTTTTGTAAGTTTTTGGTCGTGTGCTTCCTTATGCCTTCATTAGTTCTGCTTAAATATTTGTCAATGCAAACAAAAGTATATCCGTGGATAACACAATGAATAACAAGGTTCACTGCATTATGTACTGCAGTCGTAAGATTTACTTGCCAGCTTGATGGTAACATGCATCTTTACCTGGTGAATTACTCAACTGTGCGGAATAGTCCACAAAATTACTAGTCGATTAGGTTGACCAGGATTGAATTTTTTTAATAAATTAGTACTTTATTTATATCACAGAAAATATACTACTTTTGGATGTTAACCTCAGTGTGACATATGTATGCCACAGCTTTTATGTGTAAAGCCAATAACACTCAAGCAAACTTCTCCCGTATCTAGTTTAGCAATATGAAACATAAAAGTATTGATCTAAAACCTAATAAACCTTACAAGACTGCGACGACAACGGGACGTTCATTACTGTGGATTAGTTGAAACGATCATTAGTGGAGCTGTTCTGACGAGTCTATAGACTACTTTTTCAATTTTTCATTTTTTATACGAACCTGTGGAACAACGTGATGAATTATGTAAAATTTAATCTGCAAAATGTGACATTTGCAAGGGTTCAATTTTGTTTCTAATTAGCTTAAGCAATAAAATTAACCTCCTCAAATTAAGCACATGCTCAGGTGTTGCATAGCTAACGAAAATAATAGCGACAATATAGACCACAGAATCTTCCGAGGCTACCTATTCAATTCTTCGAAATAGTGAGAAATATCATGCGTATATTTAGGGATATGGCCCGAACTGTAAGGAAACTAGGTGAAACATTTTGTTCAAAATAATGCTTCCTTTGGTTTTTTCTTTCAATTAAATAAAACGAATATTCGTGTATACATCAAAATATACTTTAACTCTTCTACGAAGTTCATGTTGAAAAACATTTGCTTTAAATTAACTGTCGTCACGAACTGAGCTACACATTGAAATGTTTGCCCCAAATCTCAAAACACTCATCAGAAATCTTGAATATGGTCTAACAGGCATAAGGAGGATGAAGATTCCGACTTCTTTTGAATTCATAGTCATGGGTTGTCGATTGAAGTCAACAAAACATTTACTGTCTGTCATTTAGTTGATTTAGCAGCCTGATCGTTATTCACATGCGAAAGCGGTTGAGCATTCGGATATGATAAGTTGGTCGTGCCTAGCTCGAGGCCACTGACGCAGTGGCCGACACGGTTGCTTCATGAAAGCGTGGCAAGAGATCTAAGTCTGAACTTTGCAAAGATGTGCACGACCGAGGAGCCTCATCAAAAGGACAATTGGAGTCTGGTGTTTCAAACGAGATTGGTTGGAAAGTCTGTCTGAACGGAAGGGCTGCGATCATGTGTGAGTGATGCTTACACAAAATGCAATTTCACCGACAAAAATATGAATGTCAACTAGACCACGCTTTGCACAGACACCTCTAGCACGGCCTTAACAGCAACGTTATTGCTGTCAGCTGCAACCATGAAAAACGCGGTTTTGAACAAATTTCTCAGTAGCAAGTAGTTCTAGGTGTCACGCAAATGATTTTAAATACTGCTACACGTTTTCTCAGATGAATATCATGAATGAAAAGAGTTAAGGAAACGTCGCCGAGTTTCTCTCACTTTGTGCTCATTTCAAACGGTGGCTCCCAAAGCTTTGAGCAAATCATAATCCGTTTGGTAAACACAGTCCCAGGCTTTACAGTGTATGAGCGATATGAATAATTTTTTATCAAATCTAATACGGCATTTACATTGAGATGCATCTGGATTCAGTAGAATACACTTAATAAAGGTCATGAGGAAGCAGAGGATTTCTAGTTTTCATTAGTGCATCATCTGATGGTATCCTGAAAAATTAGGTTTTTACTTATATGATTTTCACTTGTCGGCTGCTCTTTGGTGACCTTGTCATATACATCAACTCATCCTGGGCAGTTACTTGTAAGCAATCTCAAATTAAGTGTTGTGCTGTTTTGACATGTTTTTCTGTGTGTGTTAGGCATTCCGATTACAACCGATCTAATATGATTCCTTTGTTGAAACGGTTAAACAGAGGGTACTTCATTTATTTGTTCCAATGACGTTTGAAAAACCTTCTATACAGTAATTAGTGTGAAGAGTGCAGAAGGCATCAGACCACCTCTGTGTAAGCAGGCTAGTCAAGGTACCAGATCTGTCCTCGCTGTACATGTTCTGCACTTTCATCTTTTATAGAACGGACTCGCGTTATTAACCCCATGCTGGCGTTTCGGATTTATGTAACAGTAACAGTAGCGACAGTTAAGTTAGCATTATTGGAGAATGATGACGACATTAAGCTTTGGTCTAATAGTTTTTACTGAATAGAATGCATATAAACTGACTGTAACAATAAGGTAGGATGGCGCATTCACTTAAGTTTAACCCAGCGAGTTCTGTTACCTAACAAGTTGTTTGAAAGTCTCCCTGAAATGCAACTAGATTATTTGGTACAACAAACCACACCGGCCCTTTTTATTGCATTTTCAACATAGGAGTCATAAAACCAACTGCAGAACCTGTTGTGTTCACATTTATCATCTTCCAGTGTAAGCCACGCAACAATTTTCCATCCCGTTCACTTCATTTTGTATCTGGGTCGACCTACTCTCACTCAACACTTCGGTCAAATGGCGCATTTATATCGGATTGTGTTCGCACGCAATGCTCGTGAAGTTGATCGAAACTGACAGTTAGTTTGATTAGCTTGGTAACGTTAAACCCAGGGTTTAAAGAAAAATCTACTCGTGATGATGAAGATTTTCCTCTGAATTCATAAACCGGAAATGACTGGAGATATTAGGATTATTATCTATGCCTGTGAACATAGGAATATATAAACCGTTTGAAATGTTTTCGTACCACGATAATGTCAACCGTAAACTTTGCTGGGAGAACGAGTGAGTTCTGCAGTTCTCCAAAAGCTCGCTGAATCCAACAGGCCCCAGAATCCTGCCTAGTATTTGCTGCAATGGCAACATCCTCAACATAACCTAGAGTTTATAAGATAGTGAAGTACTAAAAGAAAACAGATTACATAACAGCCAACTCAACGTATAGGGTTTTAGACAATCAAATGTTCCGACTACCGGATATTCTGCCAAAACACATTGTTTACAAAATACAATGGGATCAACTGTCTAATATGTAATGCCCAAGCTGTTATTTGTATAACGCAAAAATTCCTTTTACAAATTTGCCTCAAGTCTGTTGGTTGTCGATGCATAGATAAAAAGAACGATCTTCAAACAAGCTGATCAACTATCTAATATTTGCTTTTACCTCATTAAAAGTACGCTGTCAAAGTCAGTAGTTCGAAATGGGTCTACCTTGTGAGCCAACAAATTCTATAAACTTTTAAACTTCGATAGATAACACTTAATGCACTGGTCTTGCAAATAGCATTTACAGTGAGAAACAGCGTAATAACATGAACAATGTTTTATTCGAATCCTTAATTTTTTCTAGTGAGTTTCCTGACGACCTTTCTTTAAAAATTTGGACAAATTGTGAAACCATACCGAATATGAGAGAGCAGTGTAGCTTGAGCTGAAAATCACATTAGCTTTAATTGTTAGGAAACTGGACAAGTCAGTTTTGTAGGATCAGCTGCAAAAAGTGACAAATGAACCTTCTCGGCTTATTCTGTCGAAAAGTAACACGTCCTACAATGAAACATTTGCGTATAATATCGGAGTAAACCTAGTCTTTCAAGTGTGTTTTTCTTGCGGATCAATTAATTCTTGAACTGTATTAACGTGATTTCTGATTTGCAAAACATTAGAGTGAAGTGATTTTTGGGTCAACTTTCACTTTGTAAATATCTGTCTATGGCATGTACTAGTTCATTTTGTGTTAAAGGGTCTTTAAGTCTTCCTACGGATTGGATAATGTTTCGGTGAGTCTAGTTTCAGAAACGTCTCTCACCTCATATTTATTGTTGGGAATGAAGAGGTTTGATCCAAAAATTTTATATCATTTAGAAGAATTCCAAGGGTATTCTCACCGTTGTCAACAACAGTTTGTCATTGTCTTCTGTAATGGAAATGAGACGACTAGTGCAATTATTAATAACTTAGTGCTTCAGGCCAATAAGGTTTGTGTTTGAGCGACAGATTATTTATTTCTCTAATGAATGAGCCGAGTTTGATCTAAACCAAACAACAACAATATGCAATCGCGTCATTAATAAACGTCGTCACTTGCACGCTTATACTTCAGATTGCATAAAGCAAAATTACCTTGCACCCTGGAGGTCAACAACGACCGGCTTTAGCTTACGATAAGACGAACTTGTGAACTTTCCACGGGCAAAGTATCAAAAGTAGATTGTAGTTTGTAGATTATAGGCTAATTTTATCCTTCCTCTTATCTTTGTGGATCATATTTCGTTCAGCTATAGCGTTTTAGAAGCTGACCGTAGGACATACATGGCAGAGTGAACAATCAAATTTCTTATCAATTATAGACCCATATTGAGAAGTGCTTTCTGACAGTGTTGAAAATATCCAAAATTGTCTTATTCCTTATCTTCAAAACACGTAGTTAAACAAGTCTAAGTATTCGATTGATCGTGACCACTTCGGAAAACTTAAAATAACTGTCTAGACTTTGGACAATAATGTGTTCTAACTTTGACTTGTAATTTATTACTGCACTCTAAACCTTGTAATACAATCACGTATCAGTTTCCGTTTAGAGCCGTTCAAACATGTGACTTTTTATCAAAGTTAGAATTGTGATTATGTGGAATGAACAAAATGTTTAAAATTATTGACAGATATTGCCTTGTTTAATCTTAGTTATTGAAAAAATTAATACGTTACTCTGTTGAACTTAGAGAATTTGAGCAGTAATTTTTACTTGATCGGTATTTGCATTCATGAATCTAGCCAAGCATTTCCTGTTCTTTATTTATTTTGTCCCTGGGTTTTTATTGAAATTATTGAACTTTCTCAGACTAGAGATGCACACCATACTTCTTCCTCTTCACCCCGTTTTAAACGGTAGATAAAAAAGACCTTATCACAAGAAGCAGGTGTACTTATCGATGAGTTATGTTGTAGAAATGGAAAGCGTCAGAGGAGTTTGACACAACATGTGCAGTATCTATTGTGACCCACGGTTATGTGCAGTTTACCAGGGCAGCTGTAAACTTCTTATTCAATGCAGGATATGACGGAATATTTAACGTTCATGTAGATCAGATTGATTTCATACATAACGATTCGATATCTGAATTACCGGAAACCAGATGGAGTTTGTGCACGGCAATTCACCGCTAAAGATGGCACCTTGCGACACACTAATGCAAAAATGAAGTTTAGCAGTACAAAGAGGACTATGTCAGAGTTCAACTTGTCAATAGGGAAAAGTTTGTTGAAGAGTTGGAGAGTTAACTTAACACTGGGTACGTTTACACCTGTGTAGATACATAAGTGGGATGGTGTGCAGTGGAGGGGGAGGGGGGTTGCCACATGGATATTGGGAATTAGGGTTCCTGGGCAGCCACGTTGTCAACACATTGTTGGCATAACTTGTTGTATTAAAAATTCTTTCTCACTGATTCTGTCCAAAATCAACGAAATATAAGATAAAAGTAGACTATGGAAATATGACTTGGATATGGACGGTTAAAATAGCATAAATTATTAATGACGGTGTGGAGGTGCCCAGATGACCAAGTTACTTGAAGACGGGTTAAAATCACTAGAGTGTGCATCATAATGTCACCTAATGCCAGCATCTAATGACTGTTTTACCACATTATGGCACAAGCTTCGCAACTAACATTGAAATATGCCGGCTGCATTTCAACCGACTCAGCAAAAGCAGCAGCTTTGGCAAGCAATATCAGAAACAACGATTAGGACTAAGGGTATTACTGTGTCTCACAGGATGCGACAGTCGACATGCCGTGCTGAAGGTTACAGTAGGAGTGACTTTAACGCGCTTAAAATGCATGCAAGACTGACCCAGTTTAAAAAACTTCCTAATATAACCGGGCTCTGCAGTCCTACTCTAACTATCCATGTAGAATATGGTCGACGAACTTGAATATTCCATTCAAAATGATACCATAATAATCAGTTAAGCGTTGAAGGGAAGCCGAATAGCTGGAACTTTCCGCACAATTAGATATTCGTCCCAGTTTTCACGTGAGCACCTCCCGTAAGCCATGGGTAGTCAGGAGATGGGCTGTAGTCATCAGTACTACGGTTGGCGCACAGACGGTAACATCCAGCTGTTCCGTTTCCAAAATAGTATGCATTACGCAACTCATGACGAAGTCGAATTGGAATTGAACACAGTGTGCCCCAGTGATACAAAAAATGTAAGGTCATTTCCAAACTTTCATTTTTTGCTTACATGTATTCACCGTTTGCCAGGTTTCCGCGTTGCTATTGTACCAAAATATGCGAAAACCAACAGGCTGTTTCTGCGTTATTTGTTATTATAGGAACAGGGACGGCAGAGTACGTGAAGCCTAGTTTGTTGTCGATGTAGAAGTGAACTCTTGGGTGCACTGCTAGTTGTGGAGTGCCAGTCAGGTAGCACGTCACTTAACGCAACGTGAAAGTATAGAGATTAGCTGGGTAATAGATAGTTGTTGACACCGTACTAGCAATCCATCGACAAAAGCTTGCACAGTCTACTCTACCGGATACTACGGAGAATTACAGAAGGGTTACATCTGCCAACTTACTTTCATCAGCCATATTAGTTCATTCCATCTCTGTCTCAATAAGGTTAGCTAAGCTGGAAAAGTGCTTTCAAAATCATTGTAGACTAAAGTGCGATGAACCATGTAAGCCTGTAGTTGGTCGGCTGTTGGACATCCGTTGATTCCTTCATTAAACAGAAAACTTCATAGAACATTGACCAGAAAACGCTACCGTAAACGGCAGTCTAAGTCAATCATGTTTTTTCTAGTTAGTCCAGTTGATATCTTACATCACGCGAATGAATTCCTTACGAAGGAAGATGGTTTAAACTTGTTAGTGGCTTCGCCAGACTAGTACAAGGTTGCATTCTTCGTATACTGGATCTGTACACCTACTTAATTTATATTAGCGTTGCTACGTGTGCAGCATAGCAGTGTCGATGTTGCTCAGTCCTTTCGAACACTAAAAAATCTGGAGTGTTGCTGATGTAGTAATAGAATCCGGTTAAAAACTCGTCGCTTTTACGTGATTTATCAGCTTGTCAACTGGTCCCTGGATAAACTGTCAAATTTCAGAGACTGTGGTCCAGTAAAATTAGACTACTCTTCAGCCAAAAGATTAAAACTTATTATCTTGAGGTTGAATTTTGCAACAGCAATGAAAACTATACAGCCAGGACTACTTCGGTGTAGCAAGATTTTGAAAAGGAATGGTGGGATTTGATTTTAGCACACACTTTTAATGCGATAGAATCGTGCCTGTTTGGAATTAACTAAACATGGAATCTAAATTTCGAATTGAACATCACCAACACTTGACAGTGGCTTGCATAATCACATGAACTTTGCAGTCAGCCTCAGGTTTCCCCCTTTAACAGCTTATCAGTAATACGTATCCTTTCTTTAGAAGGGCTTCTAACTCGTATCACACATGTTTACAACATGGCAGTTGACTTCACAGTAAACACGACCGGATTGTCAACTATGAACACTCAATCATTATTGCTTTTGATCAGGTTTACCAAAGGTTTCGACAGATCACACACTCATCGCTAGTTAACTCCAATCAACAACCCCGTGACTGAGACTTCTAAGTCAGGTTGCAGTCTCCAGGTTAATTAAATCTGCTGAGAAATAGTTTAGCTCATTGATGATTAAACAGGGATTAGATTAATTCAGAAAGCTCCGATTAGATGTTAGAGAGATTCAACTTGAAATTAAACAAAACCCCAGCAACAGATCAATAACTTGTTTAGGTGCTTTGTTGTAACGATCTCATTTGTCAACAGTAACAGTGAATTGTATTAGTCCCTTCGTGAGTTAACAGTCGTGTTAGTATCAAAGCTCAAGTAAGCTAGCCTGCAGGTTGGTGAACAACTTCCGACAGATGCAGATCCTATGACTTGACTGTGGTTTGAGCATTTCAGAAACGGCATAGTAAACTACAGAACGTTGCCCTGAATATAACAAAGTACGGCGTTTTCAGTGTTTGCACGTGCGGTGTCTCAAACGAACCGGTCGTATTTATAAAAACTCGCTATTCATTACTGATCAAAAACGGTTAGGGCCCCAAGTGATAGATGTCATGCGAGTCACGTCATTCAAGTACTCTCTGAATTAATGTCTAATGCGCCAGATGTCATTGGCGGAGATTTTTCACATACTGGTCACCGTTATGCATGTCCCTACAAAATAAAATACAGCTTCATCTATAGGTATATAGGCCTCTTTAAGTGGAATAGTTTGTCTAACGTGAGAGAGTTCTTCCACGAAATAAATCCGTTTTGTGAACTATACTAGTGATTTGTTGGAAACTCATTATGGATATCGTGAAGGTGACAAAATATCACGTTGAAACATTGAGTTCCCTTTAGTTAGTTCATCAAGACGACCAGAAGACAATCAGTGTGACCATTCCGTTTATTCTCATCAGTCAAATACATAAAACATTCAGTTACATAGGTTAAAAGTATGGTAACAAAAAAATGAAAAAACGTCACATGGGTACAGTCAGGTTCATTGCCACGGTAACAAAATTGATTGCGTCAGCACCTTTTGCCAACAGAGGGCCGGTGCGTAACGCATGATCAACAATGCCTAGGGTTGCGATTGCGCGATAGGATTATGAACGAGGTGAAGGGGTCAACGACATGACCTGTTGCAAGCAAGTGTTTCGCGTTCGTTGAGCGCAACCCGTGACATTCCCAGACTCGCCATTCCATTCATTTTTTTTCTACTTATTCTAAGACTTTCTGGCTGCTTTACAAAACTCTTATTTAATGCACCTTACCCTAACTGGCCAATTTCCATGTTTTCCATGTTCTACCAAAGGCACGCAAGATTGAATCACGGTCGTAGAACCAGATTGGCTTAGGTTTGTCTGTTGGTTTCAAGTTCATTTCTGTAAACAAGTATTACACAAGGGCATAATTCCGACAAGCAAACCACTTTCAGCAATCGTTGGCAATTCCATGGCCCGCCTAAAAACAGTCATTGGTTCAATCGTTGTCGCGGTCAGCCAGTTTCGGTTTGGTCGAGCACGCAAACTTCAAGATGTGTGCGGTGTCCGGATCACAACGCCCCTACTCAATGTTTCAGTGTGTCTGGGTAAATTTTTGTTGCATTATACAGGATAATGCATTTGCTTGGTTCGTAAGCCCGTCCATAGGAGAAACCAGAATTGCATCGTTTACTGGACAGAATTTCACTTAGAAACGGTATTTGATCCACGGTCTGATAAGACTGCTTTTGGCTTAACTTTATTTTTGTCATGGTGAATCGGTTTTGGTTGCCAAAACATACGGTCGCTCAGCACTTCGTCAAACATACCAACAAAGTGATAGGCATCGTATATCCCTCTTTGTTATTTTAACCACTAACCTACTCACCAGGCATAATTGTTCGAATGTTTTGTATTGGTTACATGTTCAAATGCAGTCACATTGTATGAAACATCAAAACGAAGAATGACTTAGTAGCTGTCTTTCTTTGCCAAGTTGAGTCAACAAGATACAGTTAGCGGGTAGCATGCAAACGAAGGACTTGAGAAAACCACTTTAGCAAGGTCGTCGGCATCTGAGACAAATTTCTCCACTATGCAGATGTACTCAACTTAAAAAAGCTATTAAGGCGGATTGTCTCCATTGTGATTTTAGAATAATTGTTGCAAATATATGTTTCAAACCGTGGTTGAAGTTAGAAGCGCCGATTCTTTGGGTTTCAGCTTTGTACTAAATACCATAATGATCGCAGCCGATAAATGTTCACTAGTACAATTCACTGTCATTCCTACAATGCAGAAATGCTATTCGACACCCCGCATTATTGTACACACAATTATGTACATCGTGGAAGTTGGATACTGGTAAAATGAGACAAAAGATACGACTGACTACTCAGAAAGCTATAAATGTCGTAAAACTGCAGAAAAACTGCTGATGGTATGTACGTTTATTTTTGTAAAACGCTGTACTTCGAAACCTTTCGCTGTTATGAAGTACCCCACTTCTGATCTGGCTCAGTCCGATAGTACAGCCAGCAAATTTGTAATTGTGTTTCAACTTTAAAGCTATTTCACCACTGAACTTTACTCTTTTTCAGTAGTTGAACAAATTAAACTCATGTTAATACTTATCTCCTATACGTCATAGTTGCATTGTGCTAAGGGTTTATTATTCAAAACTCCTTTAGCAATATCACGTTTCAGGTGAGGTCCAAAACATCCGCGAACGCAAAACCAGAAATATAGGTGGTTACACCTAACCATTCACCAAACCATAAAACAATTATAAAACGATACTCTCCCTGGTACTGCGCATAACGTTTTGCGACAGCTTGCCTGCAAACGTATTCATCCTTCGGTTGTTCGTCATCCCCTGTCATGATGCGTGCATTGACTGTGTTCTGTCAAACAGTCGACGTGACAGACTGACAAACTGATTTGATAAATGCATCTTGCAGAATGACATTTTAGCCTCACCTTTCTGTTTAACCAATGTTGTGAGGAGAGGTCATATTACTTCATAATTGTAAATATCGAGCCCTGGAGTATCAGTTCTCAAACAAACGTAAACCAAACGAAGTGTGTTTTGCTCAATGGGAGCTTATGGAAATTCTTCATTTTTGAGTAAGGCCAATTTTTATCGATCTCTCGCTGTTCATTCGTATTTTTGCAACCCGAGTGACCAACCAAAGTTCAATAATCAATATCCATGCTAGGTAACATTGTGAACAAAAAGCAGCTCAGTAGAATGCGCCACTTGACTAAGCCTGTGAACACGATCCCCCGGCTATCAGCCAGCTTTCATCGTCTGCTTTAGTTGTAGTGAATAGTATAAGTTGCTTAAGGTAGTCAGAGCCAGGACATTTTATTTGACCGTTTCAATTTAGTTCAACATTGCTCCACAAGTGGTCGAAATTCATTTTGAAGCCTTGAAAAGTGTGGTATAAAGCATTGACAGTCAACTAATGCATAGTTAAGGTCCGGACACTTAAAATTTCGACCATCCATAATCCCAACGGTTTGAATCCCCGATAATTCTCTATACTGTTGGGTTACAATCCTGGTAAGCAAATACAGCGGCCATCACAATTCGAATACCACTGACATCTGAGCTACTTTACCGTCAATTACTGTCGCACTATGGTATGTTTTTGGTGCGTATCTTGGTGTCACTGAACACGGCCGCACGTGACGAAAGTGTAGGCATTTCCTACTAATATGACTCAACAATACTAACGTCATAAGCATCGCTCATCGGTAGGACCATAAACACACATTCATTCACACGGCTGACTTGCGTTCACACACACTGGGTAACGGTACGTTTTGATTTGCCCTAGTTGCACTTTCCCCACAATGCGTACCCACTATTCCGATAGTCACTTTTAATCCATCGTCTTCCTGGTGTTGGAGCTTGCCTTTTAGTTTCTGAATTTAGGAACTATGCTACTCACAAACGAAGCTACCCGTTATAGAGTAACAGCACATACCGTTAGGAAAACGTCCTATTTTCAATTTATGCAGTCGCACTCAACAGTGCAAACAAGATCCCAGCCATTGCGGTGGCTTCCAAATGTTGATATGTTTGTCGACAACCGAATGCTACTAATCGTGGATCACGATGACCCAAGCACCTAGATGAAGGGGCTCAGTAAGCTGACCGAAACTGCGCGTATACCCACCTGACAGCTATTACGACTGGTTAGAGCAGTGTGGTGAGAAAGTTTCCTGGCCTAACTTACTTAAGCCCTTTCAGTTAAGGTTTCTGTAAAGTGGCTCGGATTTTCTTTTATTTTGGTTACCAATTAGGCATGTGTTAGACATTCGTCACTTATAATTTCGTAATTCGATGTATTTGACAAGAATGTGTAGTATGCAATTAACGGCCTTTGAAAAACGTTGAACCATTTTTCAAAACATTTACTTCGCCTATAACCTAAATCATATCACCGGGTGTCTCGGGTCCGGATGTGTTCTATTTCTTAGCTGTCCAACTAGTGTTGTGAGCCGAGAACGTGGATGGCGCGAAGGTCGTTTATTTAGAACACCAATACATGGGTTATGAGATTCAACATGGCTATGAACATCTGCGTAAGACACTAGTGCCAGAACGTCAAGGTTGCCATGGACGTCAGTTCCTTTGTGTACCAAGAACCATTTTATGCTATGCTGTACTTCAATGCTTGCTCTTGCATTTTTATCAGGGCTACTTCATTGTCCAAATCCATGCTCCTGCCCCACTGCTGAATAGCGCTCGTGTGAGTAGCATAGGTTGATCGCTCTTCCTCACTACAGTAGTGATACACAAAATCCGAGCATGTTTGCTAATTATGGCGTCTATTTCGTCTCGCTGGATAAGATAGCTTTAAACGTTATATTTTTTTAGTTTTTATTGCAGCAACTATTACAGATGTATTAATGCGAGATCGCCCAGTAATTTGGCAAAATCGTCTGCCGTCGCTGTGCCATATAAGGCTTTTCTCGCTTTTTCATTCACTTCACTTATCTTTCTCTGAACTGGAAAAACATAAACATGACCCGCTTCACTACTTTTGTAGTTTACGGTATGCGCCGTGGGTCTCAGAATCGATGCTGGTATAGGCAGATCCTTGCCGTTTGTACTGGACATTATACATTTAGAGGTCGGTGAAATATTTTATGGACCATATGGACTATAAATAGTTAACAAACGTGTTTATCAGAAATCTCCATCAGGAGGTTCACAAAGTGACCAAACGTTTGCCAAGGTCTTTTTGAGATTCATTCCGGTATATGCTGTTCATATGTTTAAGAAAACTAGATAGTCCCGTTATCACACTTGAACAGATCATCACAAAATTGGTCGTCTCCTGTTTTTTGGAACAGGCGGAAATCTACGCCCTTAATAAGTAATGACTTTGTTCATTTTTGCTATCAAATCTGGGACGATTGTAAAACTGTGCAAGCTTCGGGATACAGGAACAGTCCTCGGATGACTTTCAGAAGTTTGATAAAGATGGACATGTTGCCCACAGAGCTCACACGAGTTTCAGCGGTGAGCTGGACAGTTGTTCTTGATAGCTGCTGGCCGAATTAAATGCAGACGTCTGTCTAGGGAGAAGAGAGCGGATAGACAAAGGGACTATTGTGGTCACTCAGTGTCTCAAGTAAGTATGCATATACAAGGTGACCAGCAACGCTATTCTCGGATGTCCATACTGGCAGAGGAATTTGCTTCAGTAAATTGCCATATGTACAGGGTCACTTCAAAATCAGCTGAAAACGGTCTGCTCAGTAGCTGAGTAGCTAGGTTCCCAAGACATACCCATCCCGTTCAGGTTCCCATTAGCATGCATTTCAGGAAATCACCGCAAACTACAGCACATGATTAGGTTACTCGGCAATTCTGTACGAATGACAGCTCCGGACTGAGCCTTCGTTTATCACACTGGAATGTAACAGGTAGTCGACCAGAAAATTTCAACACTGCCAATCATTTGCTGAGACATTCAAGCGTGTGAAATCAACCTCGCCCATACACTCCCTCATAGGCCTGCAACAGTCAGCCAGTATGCTATGAGTGGGTATCCACACAGACCACACCACTCTCACCGTCAATTATTTCGCCAAACTCATCTTTGTAGCTTACCACGACTTTCCTGCAGAATGACAATTTGCTACTAAAATACCTTGTTGACTTCAACCAGATGTTATCACACAAAGCCAATTTACAATCGATACTACTTCGGATTGTCTAAAAGTTCCACTTAAGGTAAATCGTAATTTCTTTATCAGTTTGCCATATTTTGAATTGTGTCAATCTGTTCAGGTCTACCTGTCTTGGAAACTACTTTCATATACACTGTTTTTCATTTGGTCTGGAGATAACACATCAAAAATTAATTTTGCTCGTTATGCTTTGATTTCCGCCGTACCATCCTGTAAAGAAGATTACAGCACTGAGAAAAGATATGCGTATTTACACCAATACAGGGAATTCTTTTTGTCATTCTGAACAGTATACCTTACACGGAACGATATTATCACGAGGTTTTATATTCAAACTTCCGTGAACGTTCAATGATCAGAGTAGCGATTGCCACTGGTTTTCGGTATCTCATTACGCATTCAACTCTTCGTTGTGACTTGGGCGTATCTCTCAGAGTATGACGTATATATTACAACGGATTCCATACGCCGTTACCAGTCCAGCTACGCTGAACAACACCATTAAAACGGTTGAGTCGATCTGTTGTCAGTCATCTGCCAGAACAAGATTAAGGGTGACGTCGTTTAATCTGCGAATCCGTAAGACCGGATTGATGTAAGGCTTATTTCACTGCAATTTTATCTGTAAAGTGCTTTATTGTGTAGGCGGTCATTAAAAGCATCTTGGTCAAGTAGCCCGGCGGTGCAACCTAGGAAATAAAACGAAACCATCTACTGCAATAAAGACCATGACAAGACGCATGGTAAGCAATTTAACTTGGCTGAATCTGAACTGCGGAACGCCTTCGGTTCAGTTGCCTTACAAACTGACAACTTTCAGGCTCAAGTTATGCTACCGAATGCTAGCGGCGGATAGCCCTGTAATTTTGTTGTTTATCTTGTAGTCTCCTTGGTATTGCAACAAGTAGTTTCGACAGTGTACCTGGGTTAGAAGCAACACCGATGAGGTTGCCTTATACCATGGTAAAACGACCGTGAGCCAAACAGATAGCTCGGAGTGCAAGCTAGTACATACAGCAGTCAAATCTCAAACTACCTATATTAACTTAACCTCTCATCATGCTTTTCTGTTTTGTATAATTGCATGGGTAGAAAAAAGCTTTTGTTAACCATTGTTAAGGAAACGTTTTCCGACAGTTAACATTACAAAAGAAGTATCTCTTCACCACTGAAGCCTTTCCTTTCATATCAGAACTTAATCCAACGCCAAAAATTGCCAGATAAACAACCGACTACAGAAGAACTTACAGAGCGAATGGTGTTAAGCTGCAACTAATGTCAAGGTAAAAAAAGATATTTAGCACGATTTGTGTGGCACAGCAATAACCATTACAGTAACAATTGGGTTGATGATGTTGATAATGATGTGAGTGATAATCAGGGCGTGAGTTCTTTTTCTTATTAGAAATTTTAAATAAACAGGCTGTGTTGTAAGCATCTGGAGAAAGGTAGATTTCGCAGTGCTCTTTACTCATAACGTCCATACCACCCTTATAGGACGATCGGTTTTCACGTTATGTAGACGTAGTAGTCTTGTGAATGAAACACTGTATATCTCAAATTAACAGTGAAATATTCGGCACTGTAAACTACTAATTGGTTACGTCTCCAAGATGATAGTAAAAGATCACCTGTCAGAAAGCTTCCATCGCTTTAGCCGTTACGGCGTGGTAGAATGGAAGTCAATGGGGTATTGAAAACTAATTTTATCTGGACCTTGAAGACAAAACGCGTGTTCATTATCGATTTTACGCTATAACTATCCCATAGACCACTGAGCTCTTAGTATGAGGTACGATCTGGCGTCAGATAAGCGTGACCGAGAACAATTTTGTTACTTTAGTGTGAATCTTATTTTCACAAGCACGCACACTACACCTAGAATTTTCCAAACCAAGGCAAGACTAACTGTAGCGTGTAACACAAGCCAACTGGACACGAGATCTCTTTCCGATAAGACTAGTTAACCGAGGTATTGAAACAACAGACTGCATTCTTCGAGTGCTTCAGAAAATGTCCAAAACGACAAACCTAAAGAGTAATCAGTGCATCGAATGTATGGAATTATGTCTGAGATGCTAATACTGTTAGTGGCAATATTGCTGGCTGATGTTGCAGTGATAAAATGACAGGAAAATTATCGACGGTTCTGAATGAAACGCTTGTTCAGCCAGGTTGTTTGACTGATTTTTCAATCCAAGCGCAAAATAATCAATCCCCCAGGGAGCTCTTGGATTCTCTTTTTCCGCTATATCGCGTTCACTGTTTAATTTGAAATCGGGCGCAACATCTTTACTACGCTGTTCCTAAAACGCAATTAATAATTTTTATGAGAATTAATTGGAAGTGGCTGTCATAAATGCGGGGCAAAAAGCACTCTTATTTTCGAAGCCGTCAGAGAAACATATAAACGAAATGATGGATAGGCTGATACTTGCCCACAATCAATTCAATGAAGTTTAAGAGACAGTAACTAAAACCGCATTTGTAAATAAGAGAAACAAGTGAAAATGATGAAATAAACTAAATGTTTAAAATTATTTATGCACAAAATTTAAGTTAGTTGATCACATATTTTCCTAACCACCTTTGCCGTTTAGTAATGTTCAGCGTGCACGAATTTGTCAGGAGGAGATACAGTAAATGTTTACATCATCTCTGCTAATAATATTACTACTGAGTTCCACATCTGTGTTAAGAACGCGTAGATTTATCGCTGATAATCCCACTAAGATAAGCAAACTAGACTGGCTGTTCGTTGCCAAATGGTTTGAACTAACATAGAGTAGATGGACGACCTTACCAAACTATTCATGACTGGTCGGTCGGATGTACCTGTTGAATTTTCGAGGCTATGAGGATAGAAGTTGCTACACCGTAGATAGTAGTCTAGAAAGAAAAGATGTTTTTGTATCAGAAGTTTTCGTTTTCACTTGTTTCGCTCCGAAGTTGTTAATGAATGCAAATGAATGCTTATGATTGGTTGTGCATGTTAAACACAGGCCACAAAAGTCAGCAGTCCTGCCGACTATCAGGAAGCGAATAACGGTAATCACCCATCCGGTGACACTGAAAGAGCGAGCTAGGGTTGAATGGAAGTTGCTGTTTGAAAACTCCAAGATTGTTGACACGGTTAAAAGAGCGACGATGGTAACTCGAGCTAACTTCAAATCGCAATTGAAAATTTGGCTGAGGACTTAGCCACCTAGAAACTGAAAGAGACGGACAAGAACTGCAACCGCTTGTGCTACAGAGGTCGAAAAGATGAACAATGGCGAAGGGCGCACATTCTAGACAGTATTTACATGACTAGCTTACTGAATGTCTGACACTGGCAAACTGGTAGATTTAGACGTCCGTATTGTTGGTCTTCTGGCAGTCGTTTGCAACCTCGTCTGACAATACTCAGAATAAAGGTTTTTAACCATGTTTAAGCTCTGAATGCTTTGAAACGCAGTGCACCATTTACAAAACATGGAATTTGTCCAGTACTGAGAAAATGCTAACTAGAGTCTGAATTGACCGAATAAAACGTACTTAAGTGAAAACTGACCTCTGAAGGCCGATTACTGCTTGAGGTGGTTCACAAGTTTCGAGATTTATCCTCGATCGTTTAAGACCCAGATTGCTAGGGTTACTAGACTGAACATCAACTCCACATTAAGTTAAAGTGATCTCAAGGAGTGGAACAAAGGAGCTTACTGATCAACGGTCCAGAGTTAAAACTGGTAAACCAATTAGTGGTGCGACTCGTTTACAAGAGAAGACAGATTGAGCTCCAACAGCTGTAAAGGAAGTTCTCTTCTGAGGCATTTCCAAACTATGGCATATTAAAGAAGACTGAGGCAACTAATTTGTCGCTTGACTTTTACAACTATCTTATCAAGTACTTCAGTGATAATTGACGACCACTTCACATAATATTGAAGAAAAACTGTCGATTGCATCCCTAGGAAGAGACTAGTGTGAGTTTGTTCAAAATCCAACAGGTGATCAAAAAACTAACTAGACGTAGCTTTGCGAACGAAGCAACTACATTTGGTGCGGGGATATGGGTCGTACAGAAACAAGCAGAAGTTAACCGCAGTTGCATTTTAAAGCCGTTTGGTAATAAGTAATTAACAGCCAAAAAATAAGATTTGAATATAGTTTGGACTTGGGAAAATAGTTGCCATATTTGTTGGGTAGATGTTTTATGCGAAAAATGACCGTAAGCACCTGGAGATGGTCAGATAAGCAGTTTCATTCTTGAAGAAAGCATGTTGTTTGAGCCTTGTGGATGCCGGAGTACAAATTAAAAGTTGGACGTGGTTTTATTTTTAGCTTAATCTTTCGAAAGAAACCCATAAATGAGATTCGGTAAGTGCTACTACAATCAGCAGTAACAAACAGAAGCGACTAAGTAGAGAGCCCCAATGCACCAAAAAAAAGAAGCAGCGATCCGACGCTTGAATGACGAACGTTTAATGGTAGGACACCCTCTGGAAAACGAATGACATCCGGTCCCGGAAGCATTTAAAACACCTTGGTAACAGTCCGGATTGTATATTACTGTACCAAATATGGTTATGGTAAACTTGCCGACAATGTTGGCAGAGTTGAGAGACACGTAAGAATAAATGTCAGTGACCGTCTCATGCGATACGTTTTGGATCTGATAAAATCCTGAACAAAGAACTTGCTGGTATTGAATGCGACATTATGTCATTACTTACTCACTAACATCCCAGTAATATCAGTCTTTCAGTGAGAGTGTTCACTCGATCATCCGACTCAACAAAGGTCAGCTGGTTATATCGCGATCAGTCGCCAGCGTACTCGTTTCACTAATCAACTATGAAAGACAACGTGGCATTGTTACAACAGGTGGATCGGATCAGCTTCTGCATCCGATCGCCATGTATTCTCTGTATGCGGGAGCCATACTGAAATGCGCGGTCGTAGTTCATGCTTTCCCAGAAGGCGTTAAGCAAGGTGCCAATTTGAAATTAGGAATGAAGGCAAGCAAACGCCAAAACACATTAATAAAACGGGTTGACAAAAGCAGTCGCACAGACAAACAATAGTTGGCGACTTAAATAGGAAGCCGAGAACAAATGTTCCATTGATCTTTTCAGTCCATCACTCTTCATTACAAAGCTCAGTGGAGAAGCCATCGTTCGATCTAACACACAGACAAATATCAATAGTCCCAGTTGATCATGTGATTGCTCTTGAATAAACCGAAGGAATTAAGTGAGCTTTAGTTAACAAAAGCACAACAGAACAGTAATTTGCCTAGATGAGGTTACTTGATGCGGTAGTAAAACATCCCAGTCCAGTGTATTTTATTTGGAATAAAGTTTATGAGCACCAGATTCACGGAATCCAATCATGCTATAGACATGACTATGCGATCAGAGCAGAGCTCACGTCAGGTGTGTCCTAACGACTAGTACCGGCAAACAATTAATTCGATGCACTTAGAAAATCTGAACTACGGATGGAACAAACATCAAAGAGAGAACAGTGGGATGAAGATGAGAGACCGAATAGCGCTACCTGCGGGTAATCGGACGGATGCATTTAATTAGCTGTCGGAGTAATCAAGAATAAAGACAATAAGAAGTTGGGTGAGCAATCCATAAAAACTGTTACCATAAAGAAGGTATTGTTGACATATGTTTTGCCCGAGACCTATCACCACGTGCAACTTGAAATGTATATCTGTTAAGTTGTCCAGATGTACATCTGCGTCGATTCACTGAATAAACTGTCCCCATACCCCTCCGGTCACGTACTTGTAGCATTGGATTAAAAAGCCATACACTGATAGGTAAAGATGGTTTTATACTCTTCCATTCGTCCTCTTGTTCAAACGTTTGATATGTTCTGTCGAGGTATGTGTAACCCACATCCGTAAACTCATCAATGATTATTATGTTATGCAGCAGTCAGTCCATATGCATAATGTCCTATATAAAATCAATTGTCCTACCTCAGACTTGTTTCACACTTACTTTCCAACACGTGCTGATTGCCGATTCATCCACAATGATAACAGGAAACCATCATTTGTTAATGTTTGATCCGTTTCCGTGTCCTTAAATGAGAACGATTCAATCGTCCAGTTGCCATAATTCATTTAACTCCGGGTCCATCGGAGACAACCCATTCTCACTGGGTTGGACATAAGATATGACGGAAGCCAATCGACCGAAATGTTGAATGTGAAGTAACAGGTTACTGTCCCACCTTGCAAGGTGAAGGGAACAGTGCGCTTGCGTACGTTCCAGGGATAACGATTTACTTAAGGCATGTACAGATATATTTTTTATTTCCATTCGGCTTTTGCAGTCAATTTGTTAAACCGTTTTTGTTTCGAAGTTGCAGTGTTATGCCACTATCTGCTTAACTGTATTAGTTTATGTGGATAACGTCGTCGTCAACAGCTTGGACTCCAAGGAACGTAGTACAAGACCATTTATCTTTAATACTGCGCGATCGAAGGTACAAGATAATCCCAAACGTTGGGGTTCCGACAAACTGAGTATGTTTTATGCCGACGTTGAAGCCGTCTCACAACAGTGACCGTTTAACTTGACATACTCAATCATTTGATCTCATCCCCATGAATAGACTTTAGACACACCTCAAGTGAGTGTTTTTTTGGAATACCGAATCATAGTAGAAGTCCTATTTGCGACTGGTGCTTTCCAGTGCACGGCACTGGACCAAATATGCACACATTAAATAGAATTTCAGCAAATACTGTGAGTTTTATAAACTAAGGTGACAAAAGTAGAATGCTTTTTGTGACCACAATTCATCGGAAGCAAACGACCGGTTGCATGTTTGTTATTATTCCTCAGACACGCATATCCGCTGTACTTGGACTGCACATTCTGCTTTAGTGGTATCTGACTCTGAAATGCGTAGTCATTATCTTAATTGTGATTTATTTACACTGATTTTCAATCGGTATAGCTGAACATATTCCACCTACGCCATCTCTGTGAAACTGTGACCATCTAAGATCTTTGTGCGGACTGTGTTTCATTACCTTCCCTGCAAGTGCTCCTGACATTTGCACTGAACTACGTGTCCCAAATGGTGTGAGATAAACAGTACGTACAACTCACGAATAATTCATTGACGGCAAAATGTTACTCATCTTATACCTGTACGGGCTAAATGTTGAAGGCCACTGTATACATGCTCTTACTATAAGATAAGTGTTACTCAAAGCATAAGTGACCTATTCATGAAACGCAAGGTTAAGTCTGATAAGTTATATTAGTCAACAATGTGATGGAGATGGATGGGCCAATATGACTAAGTAAATCAACAGGCATATGTCTTAAAATGGTTTATGGTGTTGATGAATGCTGCAGTTTGAGTTAACGGTTTTAGCTTCAAATTCCTCGCTGAACTATGTACTTAGTCCGTAGTTCAGCGGCTAAATCATATGATTTAGTCAATTTGCCGTCATCTTTTCTTAGTTTGTAAAAAATTGATGGAATCTCGCTTTACCATAGTTGTTTTTTGGCTTGGAACCGGGGTATTTTCTTCACAATGATTCTTGCCCTTAGGTATGATTAGTCATCTGTGGTTAAGACCTGGTCGCTGATCTGAGCTGTTCCCATTGCTTTCCTCAACTCTGTGATGTTATATCATTATAATTGCACTCAAAACTCTTAAAATGTGGACCCCATTTATTACAAAGTGTGTGCAATCTAATCCCATGATTGCTCATTGAGCTGGCTGAGAAATTCCAGATCCTCTGATAGTCTTTTGCGTGTTCGGAGATCATAGTGTTAATGTACAATCCATGCTTATCGACGAGTGATATCTCATAACAACCCATGTAAAATGTTAGGCTACTCTCAATAACCTGAAAAGGTCAAATGAGGCAACAATGATTTATTATTTCCATCAATGGGACGGTTCTTCCCAGGATAGTTTAACACAATCCGATCAAAGAACTGTTGATATGTGAAAGAGCAGAAACCTCAACAATTGATCCGGTACAATGGGAGTACATAAGTACTCTTGTGGTACTATGTTTAGCAACATATCCTCTGTTCACTAAACAAATACAAAGCTGTTGAAAGGTAATTTAATGCATCTATATACGCTTAGATTGTTCGTCGAAGAAATCAAAGAAAGACTGGGGAAAATCGCATTATCAGAAACTAAAACAAAGCAGTGCATGAGAACAGTTGATGAGTAAATTCTTCGAGTTAGCTGAAGCACACAACATTTTCAAAGTTACCACAGCATACAGAAGCTACAAACTGCGTCCATTTTCGGCACGTTAGTCAACTAGGCTAAGAACTACGAAGAATACGGTTTACCGGAGAAAACACAAGCAGGCAAATTCCACATTAACAAACCCAAGTGCCCAGAAAATGGGGGAGGCAGACTGCGCTAATATAGATAGAAGTTCAGTTCAGCAGCACATACCTCTGGAGGAAGCTGTATTTATTGAGCAGTTTGCTGTAACGAATATGCTCTAATTTTATCAAACCCAGTGTTACGAAACCCCTTGAGGAGAAGCAGACAAAATAGTTACTAAGTGCACTAGTGTATTATGACAGATCACCTTAAACGGATGCGGTTAGTGGTCAGTAGCCATCTGTTAGTAGTGAGCCATATCTTAGGCCGGAGGTTAACACAAAGTAACCAATTATCTCTCGAACATAATGGTCACTGTGATGAGCCAAACTGCAAGGGGTATACACTAAGCCTCAGTGATCTCGATCCCTCGTCTTAATGCAGGCGTCGCCGCTTGGTTTGTTGTGTGTAGTCTGAATACGAAGTCGGGCTAGTTAATAAATAATGTTGCATCCTAATGTGGTGGGTAGCTAGATACTCTCAACTCACAGAAAGTTGCGACAGTGTCAGATAACTTGTGATTAAAGTCATCAGATTCTTCGATGCATGGCAGTATTCTGTTTCTTACATAGAGAGATAGCGGAAGCTAATCCTAATCATGCTCGTCCTTCCATAGGTTTCTTGGATTAGTGTCACAAGTAAAGGCACACTGTGAATATTGTCAATCTCTCAACTTGATGACTAACACAACGATGGGCTTTGTGATAAAAAACGAAGCCGCATCCTTCTCCGAAGGATTTACGTTCTGTGCCTAGGCATACATGTCTCTCTCTCCCTGTCTTCCTTCATGAAGCGTTTTAATGCGAGTGATTCATTAAGATTGCGACGTTCATGTACTGTTCCGAACGTTGGCAACATTGAGAGGCGATTTTATTGAGTGTTAAACCAATCAATACCATAAGGTGTTATCGTTAACTTTACATAGATTATTAACGCTTTTAATAGTATCAGGCTTTCCAAACGTTCTAACTAAACGATGGGTTCGAACATAACGACGGATCACAAGAATTGCTGACTACTCTCAGTGCTATCGGTTAACTGGGACAACAGCAAGTGGATATACGAAACTAATAACCTTATGCGAACAAGTTAATTCAGAGAACACAAGTTTAGCATGCACACTAGCAGCCTGTGGGTATTATGCAGAACAGTGATCCATATGGTGTTGGCAGGAATTGTTTGTACTAGATATGTATAATCGGTCGCTCAGGTGAAACAGAGATCATGTGTGATTTATTATCATGGCTGATGCATAATTAGAATATATTTGGTGGTGCTACTAGCAATCTAGCATTCGTCTCAAACACGTAATGTGTTCTTGGTTGAAAATGATGTGTTGTAATAAGCAGATACATGTGTGAATTTGTTCCCTCTAATTAAGGTTTATCTTGGAAAATTTCAAATTTGCTGGTGTTGGCTATACCGATTGATGCAGCAGAAAATTATTCACAGCTTTTACGACGGAACTAAAACTTGCATTGTTTGTTATATAACTATATGAAAAACAATGAGATAGACAAATTTTATGGTAAAAATAGAACTTGGGTTAACCGAGACAAGTTCACAAGGCGTTGCTGAAAAAGAATTAGATGTCAATTTTTGACATAACATACATAAGACGTGTTAGCTCACCCGATTTACCTTAGGCTGGAAACATGTTATATTAAACAAATGCATACAACAGCACAAACTACCGATGGTGACTTCTTAAACTCACACGGTGATAACAATATTCATCAGTACTACTTGATAAAAGATAGATGAATTTACCAATGTTTAGTTAATGGCTGCTATGGTTACCTGGACTGGGCAAATAGTTTCTGCTGTTGTGAAGTCCGAGTGAATTCGCCATTGTTTCGTTGATTGAAAAAAATCGAGACTAACAGCCTATTTTTACCCCGTTATGCAATCAACTCATAACTGAACAGCCCACATTATAACGATTTCTGGGCCAAAGAAAATGTGGATGAATTTATTCATTACTACAGGTGCGAGAAAATAACTACAAGTTTCATAAGATTGATAAACCTTATAACTAAGCGGAAATTCCCAAGTTCTTTATTGAGTTTGAAACAAACAATTAATGTAACGTAAAATGCATCTGTGATAATTACAATGCCGTAATACAAACAATCTGGATTTGAATTCGCAAATGATGTTTCTTTCCAAACTTTGAGGGGAAGATAACAGTGTGACAACACACAAATATTGCTTCGAGTTATGAAAGTATGAGTATTCGATACAAGTAGGTTATCGTGGATTGTTAATTGACGGTAACGTTAAGTCATCGACAATCTTCAAACTTGTCTGATGAGGCGTGAGGGATGCGACAACTTAAATGTTTATCCAGTAGTGCCGTTCCACCTTGAAAACGGGCATACATTGAGAACATAATCTCTGCGATAGCATTATCACCACTCTCGTCAGTCAGTTTGCTAGAAATGTGATGAGTGAAAGCGCATGAATAAAACTGGAACGTGTCGGTGAACGGCTCTAATAAACGGCATTCATTCGACAATAATGCATGTCATGAGGACCATCCACAAAGCAGCGTGGTCTAAGCTTGCCAATTAATTGGATTATTCAGACATCGGGAAACCATTAAAACCGCACATTCATCACTAGTTCTATTGCTCAGTCTTTTTTACTCGCTCACTATGACACGTTTGGTCTGGTCAGTTTAGAAGATTTTGATGTCTCTTCAGGGAAACATTCTGCTTAAATGTATTTTCCAGTTCGTTTTTGCACAAATTGGAACGGACGAAATATACAGTTAGCCCAATTATTATTGTACCTCAGATGAAAAGTGATGACAGCCATTTAACTCATGAAGCTCTTAACTGCCATCTGCAAAACCATAATCTTCATGTTTAACTTGGCACAATCAGGCTAGAATGCATGTACCAGGATGCCTGAAACTGCTGATCAGGCCGTCCAGTAACAAGTTTCTGTCCTGGTTATTCGCATAAAATTCTTTTTACAAATGAAAACTAATCGCGTTTCTGCATATGCACTTCCATGGGAAATATACTAAGTTCAGCATATAGTGATAATCGTGTGCCTGCCATAAAGTGGGCTGTTTAACCAACAAAACAAAGACTGTGGCCAACTTACAGCGAATGACTTAGAAGAGGGGCTCCACCGTTCTACTTAGAATTTTTCGTATTCATTGGGGTACTATTAGGGTTATTTACTTCTTTTACTACTAAACCATATACGATCATAAACTTATTCTGAAACAAGATGACAACCACATGATAATGTTCCTTCCAACGATGGCAAACAAAAACTTCTGACCCAGTTCCTGTACATCACACTTGCAAACAGCTTGCGTCGTAATTAATGTTTATGATGTATTTACGTGCACAATGAATGCTTTCGGTAGAAACACTTAACTTTCTAATTTTACAATCTAATCTGAAGGGTTTCCAAATTTTTATTGCATTTCTTTATTCGGAATCACTATGGCAAATAATTCAAGAATTTAATTTAACTCCAGTTTATTCAACGTTTCATGGCACCATATAAACTGTTTACGAAAGAAGAAAATTATTTCTGCTAGTATGTTGTTTCGTCCCTTCTATACTTAAGATTTTTAACGCACTGCACCAAAATGAGAGTTTAAAAAATTAAGCACATGAATCAACCTAACGTTTATCATATGTAATATGTAATATGTAATATGTAATATACAGGACTCTGTTTATTCCAGCAAGGATACTGATTTAAGTAGTTTAACGTGTGGCGATCGTTCTGAAGTATATTATATATATATATGTTAGTTTCAAGCTTGTAAACTGGGTGATAAATATGCGACAGAATTGAGTTTCACTGAATTCGTGTTTGGAGTTCCGTAGGGCGGAAAAGTTATACACGGGCGCACTGACCGACGAACGTGTACACTACATAATCTACGACTTCCAGATGCGTATAAACTAAATGCTTCCCATTGGGTTTTATACCCTCTTCTGAACGTTTTGCAAAAATGAGCATCCATCCGTTCATGAAGTAGATGGGACAGTTGCTCTTTATGCCGGTAGAACCAAACAGTATTTCCTTAACTAAGTATCAATACATTACTCTCTCAAAGTCTATCTCTATTATGTTTGACTACAGAATTTAATATATCGGTTTAGCTTGGCTCGGTACCTCGCTTACTACCCTAAACGATCAGCCAAATGAACAACGGAATCTATAAGATTACAAACTAAGTATCGAGATTCAGTGGTGGCAAGTTAGATTAAAAAAAGAATACACGAACTTCTAGTCTCTAGTCAACTGAAGTAGTTAACTGAACTTTGATCGCGGTGGCTACTATGACCATCAACCTGGACAACGTTATCCCGATGAAGGAGGTGTGTACTAGTGACCAAGACCTCAAGATTAAAGACCGCCGCTTCAAGCCACATTGACTGGTCATAAGGTTAAACAGATTATAGTAGACGTATGTTTAGTGCACTTGACGGGTTGTTATAAAATATACAAATGCAATCCTTGAAGATTTATATAGTTTCGTGAAAGTACGTCTCACATTAGAAAGCGTTTTATTGAGAGTTGGATTATTGAAGCTTTATTTAACACTCCCGAATTTGGACGGTCTTCTACATCCAATTTGGAAAACCATGCTGAGAATTGATTGGGGAAATTCAAACGGTCTTCACTGTCGTTTCATATTCAATAAAGGTTAAGGCTTGCGGGCAAAGAAGGGATTTTGATTATCAACGCGAAGGAAGGGACGTGAATTGTGAAAAACCATAAGCCAAATTTTTAATGGTATTACTTCTGCTCATGCAAACATTTTAATGGATGTCTTTTTGGTGACGAAGAGGCTCAGGCATTTTACTTCGTAAACTTGAAGTCAACGAATTCATGTGACAGAGGAAATAGAAGAATAACCGTCATGAGTTTTGTGCAGCTTTTCCGAATCTACGTCCCCGTAAGCGTTCTACGGCAAAACGAAGGTTAGAAGGATTTAAAAGATAAATTTAATGGAGTTACAACTTGCTGAACGGTTTTGCCCTTTAAGAAGTATGCAAATATGTGGGGATAATGGTTAATTCAACGGATAACACAAATGCAAGCACCAGAAAGACAGTTTTCGAGGGACAGTAGAAGTTCTTGAAGGTAATTAAAATACAATGATCCACTTAGTTCTGCCAGATTATCTAACCGTTAGACTTTTTATCAGTAGTTTGTAAAGGAAATGGAAAGAAACATCGACGCGAACATCGCGAGTGATTGTTTCAGCCAAACTAAGTTAACAGTCGACCGTACACATTAGTTAAAAATACTGTACATTTTGATGTCTTAAACAGGTATATTTTTTGCATGATAACGGTTGCACGATAATAAACTAACGGAATCGGTATGAAGGTAAAGTATGTGATTTTGCATGGTTCTTAGTTGGCAGTAAACATTTATGACGCGTTGAATTCAATGCCAATTGGAGACGTCGCGAACATTTCCGAGAAATCGGAACTCAACGGGATTAACCAATTTCTATTAATAAAAAATCGATCGAACTTGTAACCCGAAGCCTATATTAACCTAGCATAGAACACAGGCCCTGACTGAATTACTGATTTCCCAACCCCTTCAGTCGCACAAAGTAGGCATTACTCACATTTGTTAATAGTTTGCATTCTAGGACAAACATCTTCACTAGCACATTAGCCTTTTTAGAAGAACGTCTGGCTAAAGGTTTGCTTGTGGTGGAACAAACCGTTATTGTACGCCTTCTTCCGACTCAGAGATCAAGAGCTGACTCCAGTATTTCTGGTGACAGCGTGTTCACCTCTAATGTATTGGCTACACAATTCATTTAAAATTATGACCACGTTCTGTTGTGTAGTTCTAGGTCTGCTGGATTATCCCTAACAGACACCAGCAAGTCGGCCGGTTAGCTTCAGATAGATGTGACTTGAGCTACCAGCTTCTTGATCAATATGATAATTCAACAAACAGACATTCCATACAGCAATATTTTTTGGGTTTCCGTACAACGCTCGAAAAACACCGTTGCCAAAGAATAAGCGAGCGTCACTAGAACATTATGCAACCCTACAGAAATGTCGTATACATAGTATAATGCGATTTAACCTGCGGTAAAAATTTAACTTACCAGAGCAACAATCCGGCGGAAGACAAATTGACCATCCACACACTGCTGCACTTTCACCGTTTAACTTTTACTACTACAGGAATTAGATTAGTAAGTGTAAGATATGCTTTACTATCACATACTGGATGGTGTGCCTTGAGAGCACTCATCCAGAGAACGGATGCATACCTAAGGCTTCCGTGTGCACACCACATTATACACGACACCTCAGTGCATCTCCAACCCCACTACTGTATACGTCTGTTTAGGTGGGATCCTGAGAACTTCTCGATCAAGTAACATGCAATGTTCAGTATACAAAACGTCTTATCCCGTTCCACTGTGCGGGTTTGTTCTTTCTTACGTCAGCGACGCCTACGAACAACTAGGTTTGCGTAGACGAGCCGCCATGAGATGGGAAACTCAAGAGTACAAATCCAATTTCATAGCTGGTTAGTGATCACCAACAGTCCAGTCCGAAGGAGTAACAGACCATTGGACCATCGAGCACCAAGCAAATCCTTGGTCACACACCAACACACAATGAGCACTGTTCAGATTGCCTCTGACTAAGCATAGTAGTTCCGGTTACTCATATATACACACATCCTGTCCACATTTGTAAAAGTAATGGCGCAGCAAGCACAAAATGAAAACGCAAACTGATTCGATCCGTAATCTAGTTCCACGATGAAAATGCACTCAATATTTTTATATTTAGTAGAAATGGGCTTTTTAACAATGTGGGAATCACATAACCAATAATGTAAAATCCTCACGTATAGACTATCTTTCTCGCAACCTGTATACGGCCTTCATTTCTTTCAATCAAAGCTGCCAGTTTTAGGTGATAATTCACGTTCTGTCGTCACCATTTGGCTGTTGCTATCCAGCTGTACGTTTCATTATTTGTCACAAACTTGTGCATTATCATTTTCTGTTGATGTTAGTGTGCTAAGAAAATGCTGTTAGATGGAGTTTCACTCTCTATATTCCAAACAACATTGTAATGTTGTATCCTACCGTTTTGTCGCTAGCTGCGGATAAAAAATCAATGAATTATCCTTCCTTTCAACTGACGTTAAAAGCTTCACCGATCATCATTGTTTCAACTGAGGTTTTCCACTGAATGTGAATTTCGAAACTTACAAATTACTGTATTCTGTAAACAGCCTCTTCATCTCTCTACGGCATATCGCGAATCGTTTTTGATGCACTAATAAAATCACCTCAACTAAGTCGTTGTTACTGGCAGTAATGTACGCACGTTTCAATCATACTTAAAAGTACTAATGCACAAAAACGCCTCACAACATAATATACACAGAAATTTAAGTAATATGCTTTAATTTTCTTTTCATGCAATTAAAGTTAACTGCGGTTCTAAATTCATTTCTACAACTTGCAAGTGAAAGGATAAAAAATACAAAAGCATAAGTAACGTTAATTTCACACTGTCCAGGCCGTCTGTTTTTCCGTATTGTTCCATTGTTAGAGGAGTGAGGGAATGTTAAATATAAAAAATGGTATATGTGCACAAAGGTTCCAGACAATGGGCGAAACAGCCCAAGGATCAAAGTAGCTTTCTACTCACAAGCAAAACTTTAAATAATCCTAAAGGCCCAATATAGGTGAGGTAGCAATGTTTATCTAGCACGGTTTCACAAAATGAGAGAGAAGCACTAGACTTGAGCTAGAGCTAATCACTCTCGGGATCCTAACTTCGAATATGCTTTATTTAGGCAACATTGATGATAACCCTGCAAATGAGCTCAAGTGAAACGTGACTGAATGATCACACACCACCTTTCAGCCATATTTGCTTGTGGGTATTTTTCAACACGTGTTTTAAGAAAGCGTGGTCAAGTTTCAAATCTTGCCCGTGTGAAGGTTGTGCACTAGTGACAGCAGATGCTGCGTCTAGGGTCTCTTCTTGAAAGGATAGGGTGATCGTCTGTGAGACTGCAGAAGCTGTAGCCAGTTGTGAATGATAGTCAGCTCATAGTAACCAAAATCCTGTGTTCAGAAGGACTTAAGAAAACCAGTTACAGCTAACTGAAAATACCTGGAGTAGTCATTAAAAAAACATACAGCGAACAAGCTCGTTTACGGTTATTGGTCATCATACCAAATACATAATTTTTATTTGAAACAGCGTTCTCGGGAGAACCGAAAAAACGAGCAACATGTCCGAATCAGGTTAGTCACGTCATAAACACACATAGGAACAAGGCTTTGACGCAGTTCTGGAGCATCTGAAACCGTGGCTTTTTGATTGGTCGTAGTATGGCCTGATGGTAAACATATTGAAAACCAGCCCGTTCTTTACACCATTTTTTTAAAAACCAGTTACTTATATAACATGCCTGCAAACCATGTCTCTGGTTACACTCCCATTAATGAGCCCATTTTTGGCATTGAATACCTCTCGGCGGTAGAAGCTGAAACGAATAATTGGAAGCACATGATCCAGTAAACCCTTGGCGCTAAATGCCTCGGTGAACGATTTCAAAAACGCAAAAATCCGTAAGCAAGGCCACCCAATGAGAACACACTGCGCAACTGCGGAATGGTTGTTAAGGTTCTAGAGCTAGTTCTTCGACAAATTTGCCGTTAAAGCCGGCGTAACACATTTGAGTTTGTCGAGACCGTACTGAATGCAAATGTCAACAATGAATGCATAGTTTCATTTGATTTAGCCGTATTGCCTGTAAATGTTCCTTTGACTGAAACCATCACCTACATTTGTCTCCCAATGTCGGTTCCGAAATAGTTATTGTTGCGCCGTACTTTTAACGTTTAATTCAAGTTCCTTCAATACACGGAAGGTGTAACTATGAGGTCTCCGATTATTTGGTCGCTTGCGGATGATTTCATAAACAAAACCCGAAAAGTAGTGGCTCCATATCACAATAAGAGACGTGCACTTTTATCGCTCCCACCTGGACGACATTTCTGACATCGGCGAGAGTCCGCTGTCTCGCGTTGACTTCAACTCACTTCACATTGGAGTCTGAAGTAAACAGTCATTTTCACTTTAATGACATTGACTTAACCGGGAGGACTGGCAGTCATTCAAAGCTGGTTACGTGCTTCAAGTTGGCGGGGAACGGGCAATACATGATTTTCAACAGTTTTGTACGACTAAAATAGATACGGAATTTCATTCGATGCCACAATGATAGCAGGATAAAAATCTGTTCGAAAGATACAATTGACTGCGAGTTGACATTTTTGTCCAAAATGTGTCGAGAAAACGACTATCCAGATTGGTTCATCTTGAAAATTATGACAGCTGAACCGGTGACGTACCAGATGGCGACAGTGGAAACAAGGCCGTTTTTACCATCCTCCCCTGAAAAGGCGATTCTGTCCTTCAGTTGTTCAGCCGCCGTCCATACAAAACATTTCGTCGAAAATTTTCAACAGTCACGCTTTGCTCATAGGTTACCAACTGCCCGTTCATGCCTCTCTGTGTGAAGGACAAACTGTCGGTTCAAGCTCAAAATACTTACATGCACACATTGACGTTTGTTTTGCAACAAAATGCACTGGACATACGATGAGGCATTCAGCATGGTTAACTACTGGAGTATGAAACTCGATAATAAGCGCGATTATCACCCATGGGACAGACACGAACCACATAGTGAGCTCGACCATCTTTCAAGGTCGTCTACAAAACGGCGGACACCCAACCGAGGTCATTCCAACAACATGATCTGGCAACAGCTGAAGCAAATGTGATTGGATTATGTAACCCAAAGCTGTGTGCACAAAAGAAGTTCATTCGAGTCGTTACTCCCTCATGACCAGTGATCACTTTACCTAGGCTCCTATACACCAGTTGCAAGTTGCATAAGTTGCTTCTTAACCAACTAAATAAAAACTGTAGCCCACACTACTGTGTGCAGAGAATCCGTATGAAATATCTGACCAGCTGATAAGTATTAACCTGATGAGTAAATCGTGACAACGTATGTTCGGCACTTTGCCTCATTGATGGAAATATATAAGCGTACCATGAACGATCCTGCTAAAGGTTAACTTCGTTACTAAAGAGTAGTAAGGAGGTTGATTTTGACTAGAGCATATCCTTGCCACGGCCAGGACTAGAGCTCCGACCACGTTTTCAAGAGGCAACCGTGTTAATCATTGCACCACTGACCTCACACTAATCACGACTGGATCATCGTATGCGAACCCGAAGACGGGTGTACATTTTCGGATGGTGCAAAGCAAAAGTAAATGATGAAGATGAATTCGAGAAGCCGAAGAAAACCATGAACAGAAATAATGAAATTCAAGCCGATATATCCCTTTCATCAGTTAGTTCAATTAGAAAAGCACACACAATGGGTGGTGACTGAAGAACTTCCGGAGGTTTAATAGACGGGGTTAACGGAGCAGAAAAGATAATAGGACAAATTGTCAGGAAGCAGAAAAGAGGAAAGGCGTAAATAGAAAGCTTAAAAACCGCAAAGGAAAGGATGACGACTAATCAGAGGTTCAGTCACCTTTTGCAAACAACAGCCAGTCTATCATGGAACATATCGTGCATGTCCTAATGAGCACACGCTAGGAGATCTCTGAATAAAAGAGCTCGAATTGATGCTAAGCAGATGAATCTAATGGTTTATAAAACATACATCCACTTTCATTCACATCAGTCATACTGCAGCCTCCATATGCTCTACCTTCGCAGTACTTATGCAAGTATACCACGAAATGGATGGAGTAAACAAGCCAGATGTGTACTACTGACTAGCTTTATCGAAAGCATGGCTTTAGTCAAGGTCTTCCTTTCCGAAAGGGGCTGGAAAACGACCTTATTTAAACACGAAACTACGGTCAATTATGTGTGGTGTCAAACTAATTTTGTTTTCAAGGTGAAATATCAGTCTAAAGTGAAAATAGTATGCATCAATCGGCTGAAATAAAAGAAAATATGCCTACTTGCTGCTTGTGTGGCATCAGACAGTATGCTACAACTATTCAGCACTCTCAGTCGAGCAATATCCACTACCGTTACGCAGATTCTCTGTATGGTTTACGTTCCGGTCCACGAGAACATTTTTGCGTTCGAAACCAGAAAATCGTTTAAGATTTGTTCAGTTACTGTGTAGAACTGAGAGTAGGTCAAATCCACCGGAAGTGCAGTGCATTCTTGTTACAGACCACTTCAACACAGACTAGCGTAGATGCTCTGACTTTTTTCCAGTGCTCTTCTCCGTCCGACTATCGAAACAGTCGTTAGTGCTGTCTGTGAAAAGTTACTCACTGCGCGTTTGCTTAGTTTGCAACAGTTACGAGCGGATGATCACTGAGTGATCAATAAACTGAGGCAGGTACAAAGAATAAGATTGTCTGAACCAAGTTGTTTCCTTCATAGTCTTTAACGGAGTGAGACTACAGGTAGCTCACAACCATGTGGTCAGCTCGTGTCTACAAATGGGTTGAATAGAACGGTCTTTGTTGTCAATATTGCCATTTCTAGGCTGAACTTTCAAATATGAATTACTGTTTGGTCCACAAAAATGCGAACTGTTTACTTCTGAAGCTCGTATGATCTGCCGAATTTGACCACCGGCGAAACAATACAAAGAGAGCCTGATTGTGGTGAGTAATCTCAAATACTCACCGCATTGTTATTTATTGATTAAATTGTTAATCGAATAAAGTGGATATACTAACCAACCCTGTTTACTTTTTAGAAAGTCGTTTGACGATTCTTATGAAAATATCCACTGAGTCATAATAGAAATGTGGTAATGAACAATCTACTCCAAATACATTTGTATTATTTCAAAACCAAACGCCATCCACACTTGATCGCAGCCTTCGCATTCAGAAAAGCTTTTCGGCTAGCCCACTTCGAAAGGTAGCACTAGATTCAAGTTTCGCTCTTATTAGAGCTCATCAGTAGTGCATATCCTTGTCCAGATCGGAGTTTGCACGCTGACCCTCGTGCTTGGGAGACTAGCATGGTAAAGAAAACGCCCGCAACCTCACTTTTGTATTATATTGGTGCAATTACTATATATCCAATAAATGTGAAACAGTATTTATAAAACGTAGAATAAGACTAAGCAAAACACCAGCGTTCCCTATAAATCCTCACAACTATCAAACAGTATGCCTAGGATCATTTTCTGTTTAGCTGCATTCCCAGTTTCTTCCTCTCAACAATTCGATTAGAAATAGCTCGGAAATGTCAAGTAACTCCTTGGTTAAGCAGCAACGAACTAAAACCAAAAGAGTTATCGGTTTCGCAACGTTTCGATCCTCTCGGAGAACCTTTATTAAACGATTTCTTTGAATTATCTTCGCCAAATTTTGAAAGAAGACACCTAAACATTGTGTTTCTAGTGTATTGACCAAAATTTAGTTGTCTATGCTGGTAACTGAAGACGTCTGTTCGGTACTCAATAAAGTGATCGAGTTGAATTTTAGTATTTGTCTTTATAAGTAAACCATCCTAATTGTTATCGCTTTGCAGAAGTCCTGACTACACGCAGCGGCCCAAAGTTTTGTCATCCAAATGACTTACTGCAATATTCATTGTGTAGATTGCGCTGTTTGTTGCCGAAGAGGAGTTTGAGTAACTGTTACTTACGTCAGTGTTTCATAGCGCATTTTTATGCGAAATAGCTATTCTTGTACGACTGTTTATGCGCATTGTCTGCTTGTTGAGTGCAAGCCTAGGTTTTACATGATTTTCGTTCAGTTTTAGCCCGTAATAGTTATTTATCTTCTACCCGTTTTGATAATGGGATCTATATTACTGTTAATTGATTCACAATATTTTACGTGTTACTACCTAGTACATACGGTGGTTTTAGCCGATTTGAAACCATCCTTCTGACCATCGTTGTCTCACACAATAATGCGATTTCTCTTACAGACCTGGACAAATTTCTTAGTTCAACTCCACTGAAAACTGACCAGTGGTTTGTTATCTACAAGTATTCTATTTATGTTGACTGTGATCGCTCTGCTGTGAGATACTTTCATGAGTTAAAGTAAAACGCGGCATATGCTATCCCCTAGCTGTGACTAGCGCAGAATCTGACGTCGCGACTATTCTATTATGCTACAGAAAACGGTATCCTCACACATTATGTGCCTATTTGTTTATGGCGACCTGTTCGTCTGTTGTGATCACCTGGTTTGATCTCAGTCTCTGCTTTCATAATTGCTACAATTGATACAAAATTCTTGTTTGTGCTGAGTTACTTTCTTACCCCTACCTTAGGAGTTTCGGAACAAGAAAGAAAGGATCCGTAAGGCAAAAGATTGATAAATAATGAAGCGCACTTCGAAGTTCATCAGACCCTGAATGAATAGGAGAAATTCTGTGTATATCCACAAACCACGAGCTGCTTCGAAATCCGACTAATCGTAAAAACTACCATGAATACACTCCTTTGTTCGTCAGAAGAAATGCTTAACAAACATGCTTACTTTCGATGTTTTACCACAGGCTAAATACAATACACTTCTGTGATTTCACTGAGGGCAGTGTAAGGTACATCATTTGAGTATTGGAGAGTAACCAAGAATATCAGGTTGGTTCAATATATGAAGTCGATTTACACGACATCAATCTTGTGGGCTACCAAAATAGATCTGTCCTGGTTATAATCGCAAGACCAAGAGAGCTACAGTGTTTTGATTGGGCATTTTTGAATGCATAAGGATGGCGAGTGCGAGTGTAATTGTCTCCGTGATTGTTAGTAAATGGCCTTTGATCTCTTCCAACTGTGACCAGCGGAGGTGAATGAATTGATCAGGTTGATCGTACAGTCTGATACGACCAAGTTCAAAGTGGCTGCAAGTAAGTCCACCCATGTCGATCCTTGCGCTAGCAATAAAAATGATAAATGGACTGAAATCCTACATCAGTAAACTTGTTGATGATATTGGAAAGGCTCACCGTAATGCCAACACGACAACGAATACGCTCATCTCCACTCCAGCAGAGTTGTATTATTCGGCGGATATATCATGCCCCATTGAGCACTCATCTGTTTACAAAGTTATTTGCAACAAAAGCTTGGTGAAGGAAATGGACCTGATGGCTGTCACCAATGGGTCCTAGGTAAAGTATAGAGCTCTATGTCCACAACTTACTGAGTTTGTCACTCAATGTTTTATTCGCCGCAAAGTCACTGGCTGCCTATACGAATGTCCTCCCTTTACTAAAGATGTGCGTTTGTAGAAATAACTGAGAATTCGTCCTTCGAAGTGCATAATGCATTTTATTGACTTGACGTGATGACGGCACACAGTATATTAACCCCCGAAATAGAAGTGGCCAAATTTTCTCCCACTTCACACACGCGTGCTATGCTGAAAGATTTAAAACCTGCTTTGCTCGAATGAAATCTCGAATAAACATCAAAGATTGTGGTCGTGTGCATGTAGTTGCTCATGCTCAGCCTTTACTGAAGAAGCTTGCTAAGTGAATTCCATTCTATCATCACCGGAGGAAGAAGCTGAAATTATCAACGAATGTATTTTGGGTCACAACAATATACTTGACGTCAGTGATATGCATACGCTGCTCCAACTTATCACCGCATCCAATATTAACCACTGTTCCTTACTTGAGTCTTTTAAAAATCTTAGTTGAACTACTGTATACCAAAATGGAGAAAATTCTTCAATACCTTCCAAAACTTGCCCAGATGCTTACTAACTATAACGAAGATCGACCGTCCCAATTTTGGGGACTTAGTTATAGATGATCTAGGACATCAACCAGCGTCCCCGAATGACATCGTATTCCATGACGAATGTATTTTTTAGTCGGATGGACTTTGCCACTAGTCGTGATCTACAGCTAGCGTAAGAAATCCTACGAGTACTTTTGAATATCGTAACCAATCCAGCTCTGTGGTAAACAGTTGTTGCACTCTCAACAGAACAGAATACTCTTACAGGTATTCTCAAAACACACTCGAGTTGACAGCAGATACTGTTACATGCTTCAGTCCATTTTCGGTGGTTATAATAATTGTTTGTGCTCATATGAGCTGATGCATGTTTAATGTCGAAGATTTCCGTGCCTGGTCACATAAATCCTATCTTTCGAGTGAAATGGAATATGTGGCCCACTGAAATATCCTCTAAGGTTCACGCACCAAAATCGTTTAAACGTCAACGTCTGGGACGCTTCAGACAAGTTTTCCACTACATTAGTGCATCCGTTGTTCGAGGCCATATTGAAAGTAAGGGTTCACTCTGTGCCTACGATATTGTATTACAAATTGTACGACAACAGCTGACGGAGCGAGTTATTTTTTTCTACTAACCTCGTTTCAGAATGCCAGTGAAATAAGATATATCGATTTGGGGGCAGATTTCTTTAACTGGAACCACACGAGAATGGGTCATTCAGAATAACGGTAGTAAGTGGGTACGAGCGTGGTTGGATGCAGCTGGCATTTATCGAGTGAAACTGCGTTACCCATTAAGTAAACTAACCGATAACGTTTGATTCCAAACTCACTAACAGGTAAGATACAGAATATCGCGGTTGGTTTCATGCACCCGTGGTCCTAACTGGTCACTGAACAATCCTCATGTGTTGTGGTCTAGTTGACAACAGCTTTCGTCGAATCACCACAACTCCCTCTGCCATAACTTCACTCTCTTGTTGTTGGCTAAAATACATACCCTCAGATATCTGTACTACTGTGTGCGTGGAAATGCAACTGTTGATTTTTCCTAAGATGCTTCCAGGCAAACCTCTCAAATATTGGCCACTTCATTACCAAATTTAGCACCAGCCCCCAGGAGAATGCGGCCCTGCTGTTATAGATGAACCGTGGTGCCATGGAGATCACTGCTCTACCACTGACATACC
>JTDE01000179.1:0-23221 GCA_014338405.1 Paragonimus skrjabini miyazakii | reverse complement strand
CTCCCCTGAAATCAGACCACTTCATTTATTTCCATACATCCCAAGAAAGGCCGGAGACAATTAGACTTGAACAGTTCAGGTGGACACCTCGTGATCGCACAGTGTGCTTCATTTCGGTTCTGCAAGAGATGGCTCTCGGTTAAAATATCCATGGCAGGCAAAATCATCAGAGTCACAGGCAGTAATGCTACACTCGAGAGATCGAAACAGGTTTCCTGTTGCTTACTTGGAAAATGGTTGTCTTATTACTACCTGTGGCCAATGATTTCGAGTCGGATTTCCGTTCCATTGGTAAAGAAACACGGTACGTTCTCAGTACACCGAATCTGAGGCATACGTGTACAGCTGGAGCACATCCATACAGTTGGGATACTAAGTCCAGTCGTCTAGCTGCTGGTCAGAAAAACTTCCGACCGTTTGGATTAGGAGTCGGTTGATAACAAAGCCTGGTACCCATTGTTTACACTCTCAATCACGGCATGCAGACTTTAAGCCAAGGAGTCCGGTCCTCAATTCAGGATGTGACTTTGTTCAGACGGGCACGGTAGTCGCCAATCAGGTTCCTCATGTCAGCATCAAGCTCAAGCCACGAGCATATGTGTCACTCACGAAGACCTTCAATTATTCTGTGCGGCCCATATAGATATCGTTTAGAACTGTTTTCCGGAAGGGAGGTGGCATACTCACCAGATCCACTCTGCACGGGGGCGTTGCCTTGTTGGAGCAGTAGCTGTTCCCAGACTTCTTAAAAATCTGGAGGCTTCTTTCTTGCCTGTACTTGCGGTCCTTTTGAATGCCGGTAATATGGCCTTACAACACTTTCTGGTATATTTACGCAGGTTCACTCAATTTACGGATCGAGATTACAAAATGAAATGAGGAAATTATAGAGAAACAACCGGCAATGCTACGACGGAAAGTCCGCCAGAGGGGTTATTTGCCCAGCAGAGGAACATTATCTCAGTCATAAGCTTCCAGCGTAATGCAATCATCGTGAGTACATCACGATCTTTGGATGGGGCCCAGTGTGTCCAGATTAAAAATTTCTCAAATTTTCTCGTTGTCAGTAAAAGTTTGAACCCGGGACCAAATAAGTATTTATGTAGTCTCTTACTCTTCCAGCTTTCTAGTCCCTCCTACGCTACGGTCAATGATCCTTTCTGGAGTAAATAGGGCGTTATTTTTATGGAATTCTTTTGCTCTAAATAATCAGTAAAAGAAGTTGATGTGTTCCCAGGTTGACTAGTGCAGATAGAAGACAATTGTTCGCCAAAGTAGAGGTTTCTGGCACAAGAGTTTCATGAACCGGCGAAGCAAGCAAAGCGCGTAGGCGCCAAAGTTAAGTAGAATGAAATTACCTCTTACGTAGCACATGGGGACTAATTGGGAAGTGTTATATCGTGCTATTTAAGCTATATCTGCAGGTTTTCCTTAAAAGCACATATGAAGTGGTTTCGCACAAAGCTGTGAGGACAGAGCGACACACATCATCAACTACTGTTGGGAGCTAGGAACGCGGATGGCACGAGGGTTGTTTACTCAGCAAACCAACACATGAGTTAAGTGTTTAAACAGGACCACAAACAAAACCACTCATTTGCACACAGTACTCGGCCCGGACCGTCTCGGTTGCCGCAGACGCCACTGCTCAGTTCTTTTACGAAGCAAGGGCAATGCTGCACTCCGATGTTTCTTCCTGCATTTTTTCATGTCAAAATATATGCTCTGGTCCTACTACTGAACAGCAGTTATGAGTAGTATATTACGATCGCTTATCCTCACTACACTACCACCTGTTATCCTTTGTTCCAGAACCGCTATGATACTAGTCAAACCTGACACAAAATTCCTCGCTGAGTTGGAAAGCGATTTACAGTTCACAGGAAGAGACCGTCCCGAAGTTGTTTGTCTATACAGGTTCCCTCGAAGTGGCGTAACAAAGCTAACTTTTGATTAAAACAGCTCCTTTGAGTGTTTACTCAGTTGAATATGACTAACAGTAATTCAGCTGCCACATATTCGTTTCTGCAAGCTGATTATCATGACAACCCGAGAGAATATTTTTCTGGATACCTGTGATAACCACACTAATCCTGTTAATTAGACAACGTTTTGAAATTTTTCCTATTTTTTTGTAAGTTACATGCTCAGTATCTCTAAGTAATCTCCTACGTTCATGCATACGAAAAAGCTGTCGTCTACTTTACATCTATTTTAACTAGGGCTGTGATTTTATTAAAATTAACAGAATTAGTGATGTGGTCTACGAGCCGTCACCTAAAAATACACTCAAAAAACGTCCAAAGGAATGAAAGATATAGAGATACTTTCGCACTTTCACCTATCCCGTTTGTTGGACAAACGGTTGTACTCATCTTGACCTCGGGCAAATATTCGCACTCTTTATTTCTTAGCGACTCACTGATGTTACTTTTCATTTCTGTTTATTCTCAAGCTTGAGGTCTATCTTTCTTTAATTAGTGCTTAAAATCCTCAGCAAATTACCCTCATTTTATGAAACATTTTTATGTAAACAGAATAGATAGAAGGCGAACACGGGTGTGTGTCAGTATTTTGTATTGGCTCGTCACTACTAAAAAACTAATAACAACGCCGAATGGATATGTGACTTAAATCTGGTATGAATCGTGTGTGCCTATTTGGCATTGCTATAATCCTGTTGCATTTAGCGAATCATTGTTGAATACAAGGAATTAATCCGCTCATTCACATTTTACTTCCCCTCTACTGAATTTGCATTTATAGCATACGTTAACCAAAACCCTTCCAAAGAACTCATGGTGAGCTATAAGTATTTCCGTTGCTACCAGCTTTAATTTTAAGCTGTGACACTGCTACACATTCATATCACATAAGTGTATAACATTTCAGTTTCGTAACCCGAATAGTGAATAATGTAGCCGCACTTTAAGCCAGCATGGATCGTAAGTCTAAACCCAACTGCAGCGACTACTAAAGTGTGCGCATATTAAGACTGAAGCTCATACAAGAATGGAAGGGAAAAATCAATTGACTGAATGTACACTTAGGAACAAGTAGCACACTCCGGATCGCAACAGTAGTATGCGTTAGCCGTTAGGCTATACTGAGCACGCTTTCACCACTCCTTTGCCAGAGGAGCTAATATTATACACTATAATTCAGTGCCCATTACCACGGCTAACTTATATCTGAGTAAAAGTCGTGAAAAAATTAGCAGTACTAACGTAAACTGAACACCGCTGACTGTTGACCAGAGCTTTCGTAATTACATAAGCATCCCAACCTGTAACGTTCTCGAGGGATCATTAGACGCAAGTATCTCTCTTACTAAAGGCCATCGGTTGTGCATATCCTTGGCACAATCAGGAAATAAACCTTGAGTCAAAGTACCACAAGGGATATTTGTCGTTCAATGTGAGTTTAGGTACACTGGGGTTCTCTCACTGGAACGTAGGCTGGAGTTCACATCTCGGTGGTGTCAAAGATGTAAATTACTGACAACTTGTATCAAGATAGAAACTTCAGTCTATCGCTTCTTTTCTTGAAAGGCGAGCTAAAAAGTCTCTCTGAATATGACACTTACGGTCAGCTTAAGACGATATTCACGTTATACCAGTCAGTTCCTCGACAGTTTGTTACTGTCCAGCAGGCAGACCGCTGCACACATGTTAGGCGTCTATAGGGTATTGTATATATTTCCATAGTTCGCCTTATTTTTTATACACAGTCTACACCACTTGCCCTTGTACAAAATGAACACCGCTTGTCCGAACTGATTCGACTCGACAATACACTTTTGGTGCCCGTGTCTCGCCTCTTTGGCGCTCCTGTTCCCTCTAGATCGGGGTTACCTATACTGAGCTATTCAGCGACTGTGTTTGACTGACTATTTGTGTTCATACCTTTGTATAGTGCCAGTTACCTACAGACTGATGAGCCCGTGTGTTGACTTTGGTTACATGTATTGCTAGAGTTTTGTTTATTCTGCAGAATTTCTCCTATAGTTCACCCCAAAAATCTTGGTATTTTGGCTCCCACATATCTTCTCTCCCCTCATTAATATGCTTTCTGATAATGAACAGGAAACGACTGCCTCAGAGAACACTATCCTGATTAAAATTCCTAGATTTTGTAGTGAAGACCCTAAGCTGTGGTTCGCACGGGTGAAGTTACTTTTGACTTTCGACGAATCCACTCACAGCAAACCATGTACAATTAGATCTTTTCAAATTTACCTGCGGAATTTGCGAATTTAAGTTATCATCCTCCATTTGAGGACAACCTCTGCAAACTCCCTGGTGGCGTTGGCTTGGGAGATCGCACCCCTTCCCAGTTGCACTGTCACATGACTCATTTGTTGAACAATCAGACTGTCAACGAACGCGAGTTGTGTCTTCAGAACGTCCCACGCGAGCACCGTCATACACTGGCTGTTTTAGAGAAGTACACACTATTGACTAAACTAGCAGAGTTGGCCGAGCAGGTGCATCATAATCATGCTCCTCAGCAAGTAACCCAGTTGCAAGCGTCTTGCAGCCATGACACTCTCCAACAGGATGTCAAACCCGAAAGAGCAGTTTTCCTGAATGTCTTTGCAGCTAGTCACTTTAGCAAAATTGCTATTGGAAAAACGGTTATCAGTGCGATCGAATTCTCGCTTAAGAAGTAGGTTTCCTACAAGACAGTTTGATAGGAGTGGGTGATATTACCACCGTCGGTTTGGTACGCATGCTCATCATTGCAATCAGCCTTGTTCCTTTCGGAGTGGTCACACCCAGACAAGAAACTGCCAAGCTAGTCGGTAATGGAGACGGCTGTCACCGGCCCTTACCTATGTCGCCTGTTTTATATATTCGACTGTTCAATCTCCCTCAATTCCCTTATTGATACGGGGCGCCGAGGTTAGTGTTATTTCACCCACTGGTGACAAACATAAATTCAAACCCGTGTCGTATATTCTACAGGCCTACGGAGGGAAACTCCTCACCATCGACGTCGATCTTCGTCAACAACTCCATTGGACCTGTATCGTTGCGGATGTACAGCACCCAAGGATTGGCGTTGATTTTCTCATCTCCTTTGGACTCGTGGTGGACGTATGGAGTCAGAAACTGTTGAACAACACAACAGATTCGTTCGTACACGGGAACGGTACATCGATTAATTCAATGGGATTACGTTCGGCCTCATCAGATAACAGTTTCGCAACTCTTTTTCGATAGATCCCATGCTTATCAATCCACATTACCACCAAAGGACCACCTACCGTCGCACGCCCCCGTCGGTTTTCATCAGAGGAACTTAAAATCATCAAAGTTGAATTCAGGAATCTTCTACGACTCGGCATCATTCAGCCCTCAAGTAGCTCTTGGGGGTCACTGTTGCATATGTTACCCGAAATCCCGCTCGGCGACTGGCGCTTGTATGGTAATTATAGCGTTATAAACAACGACACCGTCCCTGAGAGGTACTCAATTCCTCACATTCAAGACTTTTCCATCAGTTTGCACAGCAAGGCCATTTTCTCGAAGCTTCATTTGGTTCGGGCATATCACCAGATCCTCGTTGTCCCAGAAGACATAGCGAAGATTGCAATCACCACCTCATTTGGACTGTATGAATGTGTCCATTTGGTTTGCGAGATGTAGCTCAGACCTTTCAAAGGTTCATGGGCCAAGTCCTCCATGGTCTGAACTTTGTGTTTGTCTATATCGACAATATTGTCGTGGCGAGCAAGGATACACATCAACACACCTCACATCTCCATGCGGTTTATGAACCTTTCTATCAGTATAGCATAAACCTAAACCCGATGAAGTGTGTTTTGGGGATAGACCCCATAGACTTTTTAAAACATCGAATCACCCGTGCCGGTATTGAACCACGGGAAATCGTTGTCCTTAAAAGTTATCAACCACCACTTTCCCATGAAACCCTACGTCGGTTTTTAGTTGTTGTTAATTACCACTGTCGTTTCATCCTGCACTGTTTGGAGTTGTTGAAACCTATTACAGGTTTGTTAAAAGATAACCCCAAACAGTTTGTTCTACCGCATTCAACTAACAGTGCATTTTTTGCAGCTGAAGTTACGTTGTTTCAGGTGACGACTCTGGCATACATACGTGTAGACGAAGATTCGACTCTCATTTTGCAGACTGATGCATCCTAGTTAGCCGTGGGTGCGGTTCTGCAGCATACCGTGAAAGGTCGAATCCAGTCTCTATCGTTTTTCTCCCACAAGCTTCAACAAGCGCAAACGCGCTATGGTACCTTTGGTCGCGAGTTGTTGGCTGTCTTACTCGCCATTAAACAGTTTGGTCATGAGTTGGAAGGTAGGTATTTTATTATCTTAACAGATCACAAACCACTTATTTACTCTGCTGTATACGCGTCAAGACCGCCTGTGTGCCCCACACTTCTGCTGAGACTCAAGTTCCGTTCCGATTGGTCGCGCCTCCAACGAGGAACGACTCATTTGTCCACACACATTAGAATGAGGCTACTGTTTGTAAATGGGACAATACAGTTTTTACTTCTACTGATCTACGTGTTATCTCTGCCGCTGTTACAGCCTGTGAGGCATACTGTTGATAGTACCTGAATAGGAACACAACATAATAACTGGCGACTTCTGGTACTACACACGTAACCTGCGTGGAAAATGACAATCTCAGTGGAGGAAATGAAACTGATCCTGCAGCAGCAACAAGCGCAATTCGATGCGGCTCAACTGAAATTAATCGAAACACCAACGCGCAACTTATCTCTGATGTCAGAAAATTCAAACATCAAACCGGGTTCAACGGTGGACGCAAACACGAACAGCATCAATGAATTTGTTCATGCTGCCGATGCGGGAGTGACATTCGAATCCTCATTCAGCCGACACGAAGATGTCTTCCGAGTAGAGTTGACTGACATGGCTGATGCAAGAAAGGTGCGATTGCTTCTTCGCAAACTCAGTGCGACCGAACGCTCAAGGTTTACTGGTTTCATTCTGCCAAAGAAACCTTGTGATCTTACTTTTGAAGAAACACTGAAGATACTGACGAATGTTTTTGGGGAGTAGTCATCCTTGTTCACCATCCGGTATCAGTGCTTCAAGTTGATGAAAAATGAACATGAAGATTTTGTCAATTGCGCGAGTACCATCAACAGAGAATGTGGAAATTTCAAGTTGAGGACAATGACAGAGGATCAGTTCAAGTGTCTACTGTTCGTCTGCGGTCTACAATCCACTCAAGATGCTGACATTCGTACTAGAATTTTGAACAAGGTTGAACAGGACACTGATATGACTTTGGCATCTGTGACAGCGAAGTGCCAACGGTTGATCAAGTTGAAACATGATACAGCCATGATTAAACAGTTGGGGTTACCTGCAGTCCATACCGTGTCACAGCTGCCACGCAACCGAAGAACCAAGAAGCAAGGTGAAAAACCCTTATCAAAGCCCCTACTACATGTCGGCAATGCAGTGATTGGCATTTTGTGCGGTTCTGTCCATTCTTGCCCCACAAATGCCAAAAGCGCAAAAGATTCGGACACAAGGAGACGTGCTACCATTCAACTCTGTCACCCAGAATTCCGCCGACGTTTTCAAGGAGCCACCGAAAGAAACCGAAGAAACGAGCTTCAAGGCTGAATTCCGTTTTGGCCACATTTAACCCCAACTTCGCTGCATGCCGAAAGTACGTGTCGGTAAAAATTACCGGCAGTCCGGCACGCCTACATCTAGACACCGGTTCTGACATCACGTTGACCTCGGGATAAACGTGGAAATGCATTGGCCGTCCGGCGTAAAACAGAACAAAACAATCAGCTAAGAATGCATCTGGAGGAAAACTGGCACTGATTGGTGAGTTAGACTGTGATATTGAATGTGGTGATGTCCATACACGTGGCAGTCTATCTTACCGAGCATTCGAAATTGAATCTTCTGAGTTTGGATATGCTGGATATGGTTGGATATGCCACTGAGACAGTTGTGCAGAAATGTGAAATTGCAAGCTCCGTCGACAGATAAGAAACCGGATCGAGTTCATCAGAACGTACGGTCCCCGCCTTACAGTATGCAATCAAATGGCTAGGCTGAACGGGTTGTGGATACGTTCAGAAGAGCCTATCAAAAAACCAAAGGGGAGTGATATTCGACCGACATCCTCAAAATGTCTTATCTCAATTACCGAAGGACTCCGTATCGATAGATTACGGAATGGAAATCTCCAGCTGGAGCTCAGTTCCGTTCCTTCGAAATTGGTCAACCGGTACTGGCCAGAGACTATCGGGAAAAATGTTTGCATGGACACGCAAGAGAATTCGAAGACGTCGAGGCACAGTACTCTATGAAGTTCATGTTGGCCCACACAATTGGACACGACATGCCAACCAGATCAGACCATTTGCAGGACAAACGGATCATTCAAAGAGTCGAGGTCTGCCGCTGGAAGAGCTACTGGACAAAGCCAAAAGTCAAGAGACACGCTAGAGACGCAGAACGTTGAGGTTCAAGAGAAGTCACCAAACACTGCCAACATCTCGACGATCAAGCCGCACAAGGACTGCAGTGATACCACACCAAGTGAATCCTCAATCACGTACGTACGACCAACGAGCTCAAGGGGAAGGTGTTAGGAGGCGCATCTCCTAAGGAGACAGCCAGGACGCATCACGCCACATCGATCGGCCGGCCCAGCTCGGATGGTATGGTCGTGGGTGGTGGTATGGTCCCACTCAGCCAATCAGATTGCAGGTGTGCGGTCGAACGCCTGTGCGCTATCTGGACAGTATTTTTTATAGCGTTGCCTTCTGATGCCCCCTGTAACGTGATTTGCGCTGACATCCTGACTGCCAAATATGACTGTTTCGTTTGATTCGCTCTGTGTCTGTCGGCCATCTATGATAATCGTTTTATCCCATAATTCTAGAGCTTCTGTGGCCTAGTTTTGTCTCGCTCGTCCAATAAACAGTGCAGCCGCGTCTCTTCTGACTTCTCGGTTTTGGGTTAGGCGACTGAGCTCGTAACCATGGTCCGTTTATGCCGATAAACTTCAGACGCTGTTTTTAACAGTCTCCACCGCATTACCTATCCCAACTTTCGTGCCACCGTCAAACTGATTTCAGACCGATTTGGATGGTCGAGCTTGTTTAGGGACAAACGAGAATGGGCGAGAACTCGCCTCGATTGTCAACGCAGAAAAGTTCACTGGCATACTATCACGGCCGTTGGCACATTCTCTGACCCCGACGCACGTTTCAGCCATGTACATATTGAAATAGTCGGACCGTTGCTGTATTCAAAAGGTCATCGGTATATCTTAATATGTGTTGATCGCTTCACCAGACGGCCAGTGGCAATACTCCTCCTCAACATGAATACCGAAACATTTGAGCGGGCGTTCATGGACGGGTGGATCTCAAACTATGGTGTTCCAACTATTGTAACCACTGGTAGGGGCACAGTTTCAATCAGCGCTGTTCAGAAACTTCAGCCGGTTACTCGGAGTCGATCACATAACAACCACTGCATACCATCCGATAGTAAATGGCCCGGTCGAGCGCTTCCATCGTCAGCTGAAGGCCACTTTAAAAGCTCAACTAGACCCCCAGCGTTGGACCGGTCATTTACCCCTTGTCATGTCTGGAATTTGATCGACTGTTGAAGAATATATTGGTTTCAAGACCGCAGAATTAGTTTACGGTGCGACACTGCCTACCTAGTGGACTGTTCTCTAAGTCGAACGTCGGCCAAACTAATTTTGACGCTACCACCTTCGTGCAACAGTTGAAGCCATTCACGACAAAAATCCGGCCCCAGTCCACCAGGTTAAACAACAAACAAGAATAAAATCACTCCACTTTGAACTTTCGTGATTTTGTTTTCGTTCGGATCGACGCCGTTAAGGTTCCTCTCCAAAATCCATATTCCGGACTGTTCCTTGTGATTGCAGTGAATTCCACGAACGAGCGAGTATTGATAGACTTAAAACTGCTCATGTCGAACCCCACCTAGATCATCCCATCACTTCCGATGTCGATCTTAGTCCTAGTGACTCGCAGTATACCCAGCCTATGTGTAATCTCAATCCAACCAGAAAACCACTGTTGATCTTCCCCGCACTCGCTCAAACCGAACGGTCAGATGGCTAACAGTTTTCAAGAAGTATTGTGCTTAACATTTTCTCATATTTATCGAGCGTTTTCATCCTTCCAACGCTCTAGAGGGAAGTTCTATAGGGAATTGTATATAGTTCCATATTTCGCCTTATTTTTATACGCAGTCTGCATCTATTGTTCTTGTACAAAATGAACACCACTTGTTTGGATTGATTCGACTCGGCAATACACTTTTGGTGCGCGTATCTCGTCTCCTTGGTGCTCCTGTTCCACCCAGATCAGGGTTGCGACTGTCTTTAACTAACTATTTGTGTTCATACTTTTGTATAGGGCTAGCCCCCTATACGTTCTTTTATCAGCGCTTCAACCTGTCAATTATCAGTCCACCTGTTTTGGTCTGCGTTCAGTAAATTTTTAATAATCCCGCATTGCTATTTTGCACGAAATAGACCATAATTTCAAGAATGTCATCATATCTCCAGTGATAATAATACCGCAGTTGTGTAGTTCTGACGAACGCATATAGCTGGTTAAGATGATCAAGCCATCATTCCACTTAAAGTTTATCGTACAATGCGTTCAGTAACACCTAGTATTGATTTTATCGATCCCCATATTATTCAAACCTCATGTATGGCTTTAGGACGCGCCCGCGAGATAAAGATTATTATTTATTTATTAGGCATAATTTATGGATAATTTCGATGCTTGCAAAAGCTTTCATTCATGCTTAAATCCTTATCGGCATAAAAGTCAGGCAGATGAACTGGACATAAACGACACCATCGACTGCTTTACATTACCCGAGATTGACATTCCTCATCAACAATCTTGCTGGTTCACAAACCTTCCGGGATCAATTTACCCATTTGAAACAGAATGTTCTCGAACATCTAGCATTGTTGATACAGGCGATATCAATACATGCAACACATCTCCACCCCCTCCGTGTCGTACGCCAGAAGCATTGGAGAGTAAAGTTTCCAATGCACGTGATACAACAACTTCACCGCCATTGTCATCTGTGCGAGAACAGATCGCGTTACATTTCCTGAATTGTGATAAAGTAAAGTTTGAGAAAGATACCAATGTAAGTGCTAAGGAGACTACTCTTTTAATGGAAGGTGGTACAGAGGAAAGTGAACAAGGATATGTCTCAGCAAAAGACAATGTGGATAGCTCTAATGTAAATAAGACTACAGCTAGCAAGACAACCAGACCGAATTCCGCCGGCCGTTTTGCAAAATATGCATTTGATCCACCTAAAACAGTCTCGTCCTGTCCACGACCAAAACAGACTCTTAAATCAGGTCCAGATGTAAGTCAGTCTGAAGCAGCCGAACTACAAAAGAGCACCGTGTACGTAACTCACAATTCGAGTTTGATGTATCAATTACAGTTTTATGCAAAAAATACCGTTCTTTTACCTTTGTATGTGAGCCCCCGATTAGGGACACGTTCGGAGAATGAAAAGAAAGTGCAACCTGATAACTATGAATATCGTGACTGTGCACGCGGAGCGGATATGGCTGTACATCTAGTACGGCGAAAATATGCGGTTAGTATGGACGATAAATCTTCAAAACTGCAAAAGGCCATCTTGCCACCTATCCGGGTGTACACAGACGAACTACCGTCCACTCATAAGCGGCCTCACAGTGAACCCGGACGAGAGGTAATCAAAGGGAGTATGCATTTTGTCTATAGAGGAATTTCGTTAAAAATCAGGACTCCCGTATTCACAATTTCAACTATGAAGTTGCCAGTGAGAGAAGATATATTGATTAGAATGGCCGAACTTAATATGCCTACATCAGAATCACGTAAAAATAAAGGAATTATAATAGGCAGATGTGGTTCGGATATTGTACAACTCCAATTTGACATGGACGAAGTCATGATCAATCGCATGGAAATAAAAGGCACTGCGGCTGTGCAGACCGAGGACAAAATGGTTTACATTCGAGAAAAATCCAATATCACTGGTCGCCTGTTATTGCTGGCATTACCAGAGAGCACTTATTTTTATCAAGATCCGATGACTACCATACATCGCTTACATGCAAACTTCCAGCGTAGTAATGTGATACCACTTTGGAAGTATGAACTGATGAAAGCCAGGTTAGCTGAAAGACGTGGGGTGACAGAAGTGGAGGCAAAACTAGAGAAAATATTCCAACAAACACGTGGCTCTCGATTGTGCTTCGAAGGACTGAACGCGCTCATCACGGCGCAAGCTGGTTTATTGTGTTGCGAAGTGTCAGTGGGACATGAAATGTATGAGGAATTGATGCGTGAGTTTCAAGGAACGAAATATCAAAGAAAGAGACCACCTTTACTCATCAAGTCAAACAACAAAGGTCTTTTTGGAAATAGACCACAGACCGCTGCGTCATCTAAGGTAATTTTAATCCCTCTATCACTTTTCATTAAATCTTGGTAATAATTTATAAGTGTACTACCATTTAAAAGGACACTTCTCCACTTCAGGTCGCTGGACCACGCTGTGGCTTTTAAGCATACTGTGTGTTTGCAGTCATTCACCTAGATGATATGACTGACCCCCAGAGATACTTTTTAAAAGAATGCTTCACCTATTTACATACGAGATATCATACTGTAGTGGAAATAAGAAATGAATCGACAATGTTATAAAACAATCTACAGTGATTGTTCACGATAAATTCTACCACACTAAGTCCGCTATATGTTGGAAGAACGTTCCTCTTGAATTACAGAGAAATTCCGGCGAATTCAGTTGCTTCAGCGTACCAAAACCAGCTGTTGCCACAGTTAACTTCCGATAACGACAACCACGTGCAGACAGAAGCCAAGGCGCACGATGACAAAGTGTGTATTGATTCAAACAATAAACAGGTAGTTTATATGTACAATGAACGTAACAGGTATGAAGAACAGTGCACAACACAATCCCCCCTAGAGCGTTAAGAAAGAGAAAACGCTCGATAATTAAGGAAACGGACAGTAAGTCAATAGTGATAATCCTCATAGACTGTCAGCTATCTAAGAGTTTGACCAGAACGGATGTTTGGTGTTCGTGGCTTGATGTGGGAGGCAGGAACTAGGGTATGGTCACTGGTGTCAAACATGGATTGGGTAGACTGAGAAAGGTTTTGTGAGTCGATAGAAGGATCTTGAGTACGCTGGCTGGAAGCATCGGCATGTTTAATGTCTGACGTACGAGACAGGGACGTTGAATCGCGATCGACATAAGCAACGTTTGATCTGTCAGTGCCCACCAAGTGACGTGTTCTGTTTTCTGTCAGTGACAAAATATTTGGCTTTGCGGTCATGCACTCCGAAAGGATCATCATACGGCAGTTGCAGAGGTGCCTTAGGTGAGCCAGCGCGAATGAAAACAAAAGAATAAGTGGACAGATCATAGTGAATTTGTTCCTGATGCAACGTTTTCCGTGCCACATGTGATTCTTTAGACGCATGGCGTAAGTGAGGACTCAGAGGTAGCAGGGAATTAGAAAGAAATTCTCCAGGAATACGTACTGTACAATCATAAACGAGTTCTGCCGTGGTGCATCCAACATCTTCCTTTACAGTGGTTTGCAAGCCAAGGAGAATAATAGGTAAGCGACCAGACCATTTGCCATCCGTCAATGTTGTGCTCAAGGATACTTTTAGTTGATGATGGGAACTTTCGACAAAACCGTCTGACAAAGGATGGTACGCAGTGGTCGTTGTGTGTTCGCATCCAACAATGCGAGTTACATCACGGAAAAAGGTCCAAATAAATTGAGATCGGCGGTCAGCGGTGACTGCGGCCGGAACACAAAAATTCGAAATCCACGAGCTGGCAAAACTGCGTGCACTGTTTTCTGTCGACGTGTTGTTCAACAGAACGACAACGTGCCACCTCGTGAATTGGTCCGCTGAAAGGAAGAAGGGGACCAACGACATTAATATGAACGTGTTTAAAGCGTTCATCGGGTCAAGCAAAAGTTCTCGTGGTAGTGATGGTGTGACGATAAACTTTACTACGTTGACATTCCAAGCACTGTTTGGCCCAGTTACGAACATCCTTACAAAGGCCTGGCCAAATGTAACGCTCGATGACTAAATTTGTTGAGGCACGTATGCTTGGATGTGATAGGGAACGGAGGCCGCTAGAAACATCAAACCGGTGTGCAAAAGGAACAAACGGTGGAGATTCACCGGTAAACAAGTCGCACCTAATAGATTATTCTGACTGGGTTAAGAGAATATCACGTAGTTTTAAACAGGATTTGCACGAAGTAGGCGAGGTTCTGGGTCATTAACATGGGATTTCACAAGGGAGAGAAGGTTGGTGACACTTGCGGATATTTGACTGAAATCCGGTAGAGACAAGGTGTCGGCGACGAAATTGCTGGAACCGTCTATGAAACCGATGTCGGTGGTGAACTGGAGATGAAATCCAGATGTCTTGTTTCTGTAAGGAGTACCGGTCTGGAGGGGGACGAAAGGCAAACACAAGTGGTTTGTGACCAATAAAACAATGAAGTTGTGACCCTCCAGAAGATGTCGAATGTGTTTACTGACAAAGTAACTGGCCAGTAACTCACATTCAAAGGTACTTTAACGCGTTTGCGCTGGTTGGAGTTTTCGGGATAAAAAGGATAAAAGCAAGATTTCACCATCCACGTTCTATTGTAAAAATGCGTTAGTCTTCAAAATTAACGGCGGGCGTTCATCTGCCTTTAAATACGTTGATGTGGTTGCTTGAGATAAGGCTTCAAGAGACTAAACGAAGTGCTTGGAGTTGGTTTTCTAAATGTTTTAACAACTCCGAACACCATGGGATAAAGCGATAATAATAATTGGCAATGCCTAGAAAGCGTAGGAGACTTTTAAGGACTGTGGATATTTCTTAACAGCACTGATTTTCTCTGACAAAGTTTGGATACTGTTACTGTCGATTCGATGTCCAAGAAGATCTACGGAACTAATTCCGAAGATGCACTGTGTAGGGTTTAGCATTACACGGTATCGGGTAAAACGTTCGAACAGCTTTCGAAGATGTAACTCGTCCTGTCGAGTGTCTTCACTCGCGACTGTGACGTCGTCACTATAAACGTACACAAAATCAAGACCTTTGGAAAGTCTATGCGGCGTTCCGTAAGCCAAGTGGCATGCGAACGAATTCATAGGGTTCAAAATGAGTAGTAATTTTAGTCTTTGGGACATCCTCCGGGGCCGCGAGGATTTGACGGTAGGCTCGAATCAAATCTATCTTGGAGAAGATGGTCTCCTCGTTCAGCCTGATTGAGAAGTCCTGAATGTGAGGGATAGTGTATCGATCTGAGATGGCTACGTTGTTCAGGGCACGGTAATCACCACACGGACGCTAGTCATCTGTCAGTTTTTTAACCATGTGAAGGGATAAGGCCCATGGACTATCTGAAGGCTGGATAACGCCAGTTCGTAAGGGAAGTTCAAAGACTGTTATGACCACTCTGAGTTTGTGCGGTGGCAAACGTTTGAGGCGTGCAAAAGTAGGTGGGCCATTGGTGACTATGTGGTGAAGAACGTCGTGTTTAGGCGATTACGTTCTTCTTCACAGAGTATTATAAATTGCTGTCTACGCCAATACTGATTGCTTAAAGTCTTCGGATTATTTCCAATTATTTGCTGTTGTGTTCTTACACTTGTGCTGCGCATCTGTATAGAGGCAACTGACCTCGAGCTTTTGCGATTGTGCTCACTATCAAACTTGATATATTGGAAGGAATAAAACGGCTAAATCGTTGGCGTGATATCAGAATTCTCCTCCAACGCTGGAGGCAGCGTTGTCAGTCTTCACCAGTTCTTGCGGCTGTTACGTAAGACTTAAACGCTAGTCATTTGTTACTGATTTAGGATGAGTGGAGTGCCATATGCGCAACGACATGATTTGGATGCTTTTCTGAGTGCCGATAGATCACGCTCCGTCCCTCTCTATTTCAGTGCATTGGAAATGATGTTTAACCACCACACCGTTGCATGAACGTTTACGGAGTTGACATCAGAAGGATGTGGAACTAGAGTTCATTCACATCCACTGTCTAACAAAATAAATCTCAGGTTGCCTACACCCTACTAACAAATTACCGCTTTGTAAGGGGAAGAAGGTGGCATCTGCAGGATACCTTGTAGTACACGCTGTTCTATTTCGTTAAACTTACTACTTTGTGGATAACTAGATTAAACGAAAGCAGCATTCGTGCCGCTGTATACGACTTGCTTCCACATCGCCTAACGCTTGCAGTCAAGTGCGAGGCACGGAAATCCAACACTAGGATTAGAATGCAGTTTACACTGACTGAGTGACATAACTGCTTTCGCTTTTCTAAGTCATGTCCTTCGGGTACCTAGCATGCAAAGTTTATCGCCTAAACTCTAGAAGTAGGGCACCTTGGCCCGGTAGCCACGTTCCAGTTAGTGCCTCACCTTTCCGTTCTTCAGAATTAATAAACTCGAGCCTCTAAGTTCCATTATTCCACCATTTGGATCCAGGTTGCCTGTGTATTAAAGCAGCTGTCAGTAAGTTAGAGGCAACTGGGCGCAACTGATTCCCGGCTGATTCCTCCGTGGCTCGCCTCATCTCTGGCCGCAAATATTATCATATATAGTATAGGGTTACCACGTGGTTTCAGCAGCATGAACATTTCGCTATTTGGTTGGGTTATTAGTGAGGTGGGTTCAATTATTGAAGCCGGGTAATAAAAGCAGTAATATGGCTGTCCTCAAGATGCCTCCTGAACCACATTTGTAAGATGGTTACAAGATGCATGCACTACGATGCTGTGTCTGGATTTGCAAATAAGGTATTAAGTACCGTTCATTGCTTTCTCCATCCCAAGAACTGAGTACGTTTTCCTGACCATGAAATTGTGTCAGTTGAATATTAGTGTAAGCCACTAGTATATAGTGGCTCCGTTAATTTCTTATATCTGTTTCCTTTGTACATTAAGGCATACGGCTGTGGCTTTCTAAAAACAAATGAGTATATGGTCTTCAATATGCATGGCCTATAAGACGAAACCCACGAACTTTTAGAGTTGTATACCTTACAATCTCGCTCCAACTCCCCATCAACTACTACTGAAGGGGTCTTATGAATGTGAATACTTACGGTTGAAGTTGTGAAAATGGATTGTCTATTGCAGCTATTTGTTTGTAATATGGACAGTATATGTATCGATAGGCTTCGTACAGACACAAACAGACAGTAGTGCATAAAAGGCTAAGAGGAAAATTTAACTCGGCACGAGTCAGAGTTTGACTATATTTTGACGCTGATGCGCCACGCTAAACTATATGATTTGTGCATATGCGAAGTGGAGTTCAGGAAGTAACGTTTGTGGCATCTTCGATACTGACAACTTTTCGAGTAGAGAGTGGTAAAATTTAACCAACCATTCACTTTAAAAAGAAAGAGGCTGATTACTGATTGAATTTCTAGCAAAAGAATATAGAACAGTTTATTACACCTTGATAACTGTCCAGTGGTTTTATACTTCAGGCAGATTGTGTTCCTAACCGTTTTGCATACTGTAGGAGCAATTGACGAAATAAATGCTCCGTACAGAGTCCTTTGATTCGCTTGGTCCGTTAAGTGCACGTAGCTTAACTTTACTACGTTTCAACTTTGCTAAGTCGAAACACCAAGATAAAGTGTGGATTTCAAGGTTATTGACAAGCTCTGGCTTCAGTCGGTTTGCTCCATCAGTCTCAGGTAGCATCCACTTCCTGAAACATTTCGAACGCAATATTATTTGGTTGCTTACCGCAGCTTGTATTCTGATTTTTACCAAAAGCCATTACTATCCATAAAAGTAGCACATACTAACATGTTTGGAGATCAAACCACTTATGAAGTTACTTCTTTTTGTGTTTTTTGGGGAATAATCGTGAATGCACTAATAAATGTAGGCCAGATTTGACAACTGAGGATTACGCTTGATCATAATCGATATTTACTTTACCATCACGCAAACAAGTTGATCGAGCATTGAACATTTTATTTTCACTTTTCACTGTAGACAAGCGAAGCTGAAAGTGAGGAAACTATGAGTGCAACAAAGCAAAGCGAAAATGAGTGAGAAATACCTATCTTAACATATTCATTTGAAGCCAAGTTATATTTCCGTTTATATGTGCTTCCGACCATTGGCTTTTGACAGTCCACACGAATTTTTCGGTCAGTCAATTACTGTCAGTGACTAGTAGGATGAATGAACTGTAAAAAGGAGTTGAGAGTTTAACTGCTACAGAAATCTGCTGACAATGTTTTTGTTTTCATTTTCATGCATCGCATTTCATTTACTTAACCCAGACCTCATTTGACTTCACATCGCTATGTCAGTGAGTTTGTGTAATGAAAATGTGAAAGGAGTGTGAAACAACCCTTTGTTTTAATTGTCACTGTAGTTGAAGGGTTGTGCAATATAACACAGCTGGACCGTACTTCAGTGCATATATTATTTGAATATGAACAACAGGAAAAGTATTTCTTGTTCGCTGACCTCAAACTAGTGAGTACATGGGTGCTACCATAATTAGATATAAGTCTTTCTCGTCTATGCTAACGAACGCAGGAGATATATTTTGTCCATCCGTATTACGTGATACGATAGGTGATCAACCACATATAAGTGACTGGAAGTGTCTTGGAACATTGTAATTCTTAAGAATTTCGTACGTTAATTGAAAAATGTCAACTCAACAACATCATCATCATAGACAGCAATACATCAGTGGTTCACACTGACTGCCACACAACCATGAAGAAGAAGAAACAAACCCCATTTAGAAAGAGAACAAAAAAAGAGAGAGGGTAGGGGACCTAACCCTTATAAATAGCTACGCCTACATTCAAACATACAACATCAAGGCGCCTACACCTTGCAAACAAACAACCAAGCTGTAAGTGAAAGTAAGGCGTCATCAGCAAGACAGCTTCCTCATGGCTTTCACTGCCCCGCGTCATTAAGTGCACTCACTTCACAGAGTCTGTTGTTTTATTGTTGACCCACAGGAAGGTTGTTCCAGATTTGTGGCACTTGGAGCTTCCAAAAATCTGGTGTTGCTACACAGAATACACTAGGAATCTGTTCAACAAGTCCTTGTAACAGCCATCTATTTGTATCTGTCCACCAACTGTTCGCATGATCTCAATGGTAAATAATATTTCCTGTGTGTGTGTGGTATACGTACGTTTACTAGTCTATCCGTGATATGAATCCTCTAGTGAACAGTATATGGCGCATTGCTGATATGTACGTTTTTCCTATGAATACTGTAACGAAGCCAAGCTGTTGTGTAAATGTTGCAGCATCGTTTATTTTAAATAGGGAAATCAGTCCCTTTGAGTAAGCCTACTGTGACTCTTGAGTAACACACCATATAAAGAAGTTAGCCAATTTCTGGTGGTCAAGTAAGATTAAAAGATGGATTGCTGCCTGCCATTTTAATCCAGCATATTGTTTGAATTCCAGGAGCCTTCTAGTGCAGTACCATTAATTATACTGTGGTAAATATGTCGGGTAACCAGTCGCCTAGCATGACCACTGGCTTGCTCAGGAAAGATGTAGTCACCCAATCAGTGGTTTCGAGTTGGTACTGCTTGTGCTTGATTCGTTACGCTCCATCGTCACGTAACGCTGCTGCCAGCGTTTGTGTGTATAGTGTGTGCCTGCATGCAGGTAATCAGGGGAAGTGGGTTTTGTTGAAATTCCACTACATTTAACCATGTTCATTAGGCCTTATATTTACTAATAAGACAAGTTGATTTAAGCCCTGGGAGCGCCTTCAGATTTTAATTGTGTATACTTGTTGTAAGCCCTCCTAAACGATATGCTGGTTCGATTTCGGTATAGTGGTGCGCTCGATAAAATCGGATTCTCGTCCCGGTAATAATTCACACAAAAATCTCGGTCCCGAATGGTACTGCGACTGTTCCCGTATTCGCTCCCAAGTCAAGCCAAAAGACGCGTTCAAAATAAGAAGCTTTGTTCCGCTACAAAACGGGGTGCGGCTAGGGCGACAAGTACAAGGTATTTATAGGGCACGTCATGATCACATTCCCACTACATCATGAGAAAGAGTTAGGATCGCACATGTGCATAGCGGTATAAAAAGTCTCAACCGATTTGAACAGTTCCGCTAAGTAAGACTGAGTCAAGTAGGTTTTTTCTTCTTTCTCTCGACGGAGGCACCCTGGGACGGTCACAGGGTGGGCGTCCTTACAATATTGCAGAGGACTGAAACTCGGTAGTTCACACACCTAGTTCGGCGTATACGGTAGTTAACGCAAACACTGTGAGATGTCACTTCGAAGCGCATGTTTACTTCTCCTTATTCCAAATAGGCAAAAGCCAAAGCAGCAAGGGAAATGCAACTCGGTTTTTAGAAAATCAGCACAACAGAGCGCTCCGTCAACCCCGCAAGTGTGGTGACTGTATATGTCAACGATTCAGAGTTAAAACTACGTCACCATCAAGTTCTCTCAAACTAGATTACGTCTTTATGCATTCATCCAAAATAGTAGTTGCGACTCTTCACGAAATACCCCTCGTCCACTTTTTTCACAGCTATTCGCTATCAAATTTTGAAACGCTGTACAGCATTCATTCGGTTATACGCCCCAAAGTCAGCATGGTAACCAAACGTTTTGTCGGCACACTGTCAACTATTATATCCAGATCCGGTCTAACCAGTGCGTGCACTGCCAAAAGTCTGACATTATTCGCCGAACGCTTGCCCCACTGGGTAGCTTTGTAGCCCCTGATGAGAGTCACCATCAGGTACATGTTGACCTAGTATTTATATACCCTAATATGTGTAAACCAATTTACAACCCGACCACAAGTCAAATCGATTGCAACTTACTTATCAGAAACCGTCACAAGTATTTTTCGAAAGTCGGATCACCGGTTTGGCTGCCCTACTGTAGCAAGCGCTGGACGCAGGTCACATTTTCAATTAGTTTTCATCTCACCTCGCGAATAACTAAAATGTAGTTTATCCAGGGACGGTTGACGGAGTAAATGACCCTTTTCATCGGTAGTTTAATCGTTCTCTGTCCGTTAGTAACAACCCTTCGGGGTATAAGTTTCTTCTGTTAGTTTCGTCAGGTATCCGAAACACGCTGGTGGTCGACTTTCAGTCTAACTCCCCGGTTAGTCTATGGATACCCCCTACGTATGCCCGGACAGCTAGTTGTTTCAAGCTCAACGGAATCCATCAACTTTGCCGGCTACAGTGAGTGATTGGCCCAGCGCATGCGCTAAGTCCGAACATCTTTACCAGGAAGATAGACGATGCTGAGCTGCGTCAATATTTCTCTGTCAGCCGGTCCCCACACCTATATTCATGGCGTCATGCCTCGACGATCTTTGCAACCATCATATGCCAGCCGATTTTACGCAATCAGACAGAATGATGAAAATTCCGTTTTGGGACATGACGGTATACACGAGGCTTTATTTATTGACAGTGGTTAGTGATGAATGCGAGGTACTTGATGTCAGAACTAATCTGTAGCCAGCAACAGGCTCTCCGTCCACCACTTCTGAGGTTAACCTGAGTTCTGCCAAATTTAGGAGACCACAAGTGTCGGCGTTGCAAAACTGTCGAAACGGACATGGTCGAGAGTTGTATATGCTTTTTTTGACGTCTGTCGTACATACGTTTGTTTATTTCTTCGCACAGCCAGTTTTGAACGGTGGATCTTGGAGTAAAACTACCTACGAGATATGCAAACAAGGATCTGAACCTAATTTTTACTGCGGCGAAACCAGGGAAATATCCTACTTCATAAAGGCCGACGATCAACTGACTGTTCCAGCGCCCCTGGCTACTTATGATTGTTGGTCCTGCAAACTATCGACTTTCAAGTGCCTTCATTCCCGTCCCTTCACCTTACACCAACATCCTAGTTCGTGCATGAGCGAGGTTATCAAATGTCAGCGGTTTCACTTGCTACATTGTCACCTCCCTGGTCATCTACAAAACGGGATTTGGAATTTCGTGGCGCGTTTCATGTCCTGAAATCTTATAATTCTGTTACTGCGAATTATTTTTCAATCTTCCGACGGCGTAAGCAAGGAATTTGAGGTGGTTCCGTGACATAGGGATTAACGAAAAAATAACTAAACGTTGCATTCTTCGTCTTTTCGGAGAATCGATGATGAAATATAATGAAAACACGAGGGGTAAGCTTTTATAAAACGGCAGACGTAAGGTACACTTTCAAACGTACTCTAACGTAGGGCAGTTTACAAAACTGAACAAGTTAGTGGTATTTTCTCAGTTACATTCCAAGTTGAACATCACCCATAATTGATCGCAGCTGTCGCATTCCCATAGACTTTCCAGTCGATCCATTTCGAAAAGAAGCATTAGACTTGAGTTTCGCTCTCATTAGAGCTCGTCAGTGGTGCACATCCTTGCCACTGCTGGGACTAGAACTCAGGTTTAGCGTTCACATGTGATAATTCGGTCGTGCCTAATGTGAGGTCAGTTGGTTATATTCGTCATTTTTTTTACTGCTGCCATAAACTTTTCCATGGAATCGCGACGTACGCTGAAATGGAGACGAGGTGACCTGTTGAATGAACGAAATTGAAGGACACTTCCCCTTTAGAAGCTTACAACAGTTCAGCGCATTTGTCCTGGCTTACGGATTATGCCAAACTCTACTACATGCTTAGACACTACTAACTGCTCCGTCCATGTGTCCAACCTTATGGGTTATGCCAAACTCCGCCAGTTCGCGTTGTCCAGTCTATTATTCGTGCGATTGCCAATGTTAACAACATCGCTTTGCGCATAGATGGCCCACTTCAGCTTGATGTACAGCCAATTACACAACAAATAATTCATAGACATCTTATCGGTTCGGCCGCTGATACACAAATGACGTTTAAACCTACGATAAACAGTGCAAGGGTGCAACTTACTCCTCCTCATATTCTACCGTAGCCATTTGGTGGAATAGAACAATTTGTTTTTTAACGAATATGACGAATACGAACATCTGCTATGTAGTGAGATCACCATCGACATCCCCAAAATCCTAAACTCCCCGCGGCGTGAGAGTTGCCTC
>JTDE01000178.1:273193-348164 GCA_014338405.1 Paragonimus skrjabini miyazakii | reverse complement strand
ATATCATCGCCACTGCCGGGACTTGAACCACGGACATTCAGTTCATGATCATCGAATGCTGCAACGTCCTATATTATTGGTTAAACTCACCTCCTATACGTTAAGTTATAGTATACGTTTAATACGTCTGCCAAGTGAATGCTTTATTTTTTCGAGGAAAATAACAGTATTCGTCTGCAGCAGACTCATCGAAGTGGTTATTTTTCTGAACGTCAAAACGAAACAGTCGGTAACGAGTTAGGGAAGCGTGACCTTCTGCCCGTATCCAGTAAATGATACTGATTGATACAATATTTTACTTTCGCTTGGAATGTTGGGTTTCGTCTAAGGTTTTTGATTTTCACAGATGACGAGTAAAAAATTCCCTTGATCTTTTGAGCTTCTCGTAATTTCTCGTAGGTCTGTGATAAAACGTTAAATCCGCTGTTCCAGAATCACATAGTTCGTGGCGTGGACAAATCAAACCTAAAGTAAACTGCGCGTCATTTGGGAATCGGCTACTTGGCATGGAGCTCACGCGCAGACGATTGCACATATTCCAGATCTGCCTGCATCAACAGCTATCATACTCGCCAGCCTATCTGGAACATGGTCATGGGTATTTTTTTAATTTCCTAAAGTATTCTTCTTCAATAGAATTCATTTTTACACACACAAACCTACTGTTTTATTGACAAAAGTATGGCTGCTTGCAACTCAATAATAAAGAAATTTTTAATTAGAAAATAGGATGACAGCATAATTTTGTTCCGCGATTACTGTAACGAAACCAAATGAAGAAGAAGCCCAACACAAGGTCAGCTTGTTCTTTGGGTAAGTTGACAGAGCGCCTAAGCATACCACATCATTTCACTTTTCTCATTACATTATAGACAGCTAATTGAATTTTCTATCTCTCTTTATGTAATGGTACAAGCTCCACGCAGACAACCTTTGAGTAATAGTGTGTGATCCGCAATGGCCGAACTCTTTTTGCCATCATTCCCCATGTCTTAACACTGGAAGACTGCTGTTCGAAGCAGTATCACAAGAATGCACAACATGAGACAATGGTTAATCAAAAGTCAACCACCTGCAATAATGACTACGATGAACTGAATGCGTCATTAGTTAGATAACAGAGCCTTTACTCGTTTCAATTTGGGTTATCTGGTTATCTTTTTGCTTGGCTGCAGATGACTTATGGAGTTTCTCTTGCATTACCGCATATCTCCTTCAGAATAAAGGGATCATAGTCCTGTAGTGTGATACACAGGGTCAACAGACGCGTCATACAGATGTTCCAAAACTGTGCAAGGGTTCATTATTGCAGGTGTTAATGGATCATGACAGGTTGAAGGTACTTTGGGGCAACTGACAGATGTAACCAAGGCAGAACAAATACTCCTGTCTTGGCAATTCGTGTTTAGACGTATACATTGAGCGTTTGTTGACATGACTGTACTAGAATGCCTTTTAGTTTATGCCTTCGCACAGTGTTGGGACGTTAGTGCATTGTATGCATTTTCACTCACTGTCCCGCTGTGCTCGTGAGAACCGATTAGTTTGGACGACGCTACGGAACCCGACAGATCCGTAAAACCCGAGTGTGCCGTAACCTGATATTGGGTGACGTGAAAGCGATGACGAGACATTCTAAGCCAGAAATCATGCAGCTGTGTACGAAAAGGTATGTGTAACTCATAACATGCTACCGTTTTACTTATAACAAATCAGTTAATGTAATGAGTTACTTAAATTTTGAGGCAATTACAATTCATAGTAGATCATAGAGACAACCTATCTCGATACTTTGGACGTTGATTTCAAAGGAACAAACGAGCTAAAGAGCGGCATGAAGCGACGGAAGGGTACAGCTGGCATTCTTAGTGAGGGATGCGAATAAACAACGAAATGGAATGGAGTAAGTTAAAATTTCCTTTTTGAGGTCTTTAGGGTAGGGTTAACTTACCAGTTATTCAGGTTGCATGGATATCAAAGATAATAAAAAATCTTGATTTCTTCATTCAATATACAGTGAAAATTAAGTGCTTTGAGTTTCCACTAGATATGTACGTCTTTTGTGGATTTTTCATTCAGATCCCTTACAGCCATATCCACAGGTGATTGGTTTTGTGGCAACATATATGATGCAAATAATGAATTCTGTTTCGACTTCATTGAGAACTATTGTATTGGTTGGAGCTGAAATTGGTTTTAACCAACGTACCTACTTAAAGCATACACTAACAGGAAGAAGTATCGTAATTCATGTAGCCGTCTCATGGAAACAGAGTAAATAACGGGAGCTTTGATACATAAAGGCAGCTCACCAAAAGCCAAACCGTTCAAAACCCATCTTGTTGTCTGAGTTAAACATAACTCCAATACGTTTACTCATGAAGATTTCACATTTACAACAAATTCTTCCACTTTACCATTAGTTGTACCAGTTGAACTACAAATAGTGTCCGCAACTAGCACAAAAGGATCTTGTTTTTGTTTTGCCTAACCCACTATTTTGGATTGCGGTTGATCGGCGCCAGAACAGCAGGAGCCAGGGTCCGTACCGAGAAAATTCGTTAGGTGGTTGACTTCACAGTGTGAGTGATGGGACAACTGTTTCGGCATCCTACTCTGAAGAATGACCCCAGATGCACACTTGAATTGAAGTGCCGGCTAACAGTTTCGCTTTACACGACACTTAAAACAGTTAGCAAACGCATGCAATCATTTAATTTTGTTTACAGTTAAGGATTAATTATGCTATATTTAAAACTGTCATTAAAATACTTTGTTTAATTATTTGGAGAATGCTTCCGGCCAACTGAGAATTAATAATTTTGAAGTAACACAAGCAATACATTATTGTGTTTATTGGTAACGTTTCACTTCCAACATAACAGCTCTGTCAACTCAGAGGAACCAGTTGCAAATTTAGTGACAGTTACATCATACCGGTTATGAACACCTGAACGAATCAGTAAGTCGTGAGTAAGCTGTGTGCAGACAGGGGCCAATTATGGATTCGAAATTCTAATTACCATGGTTCGGGGCAAGTTCACGGATTGGTTAGTCCATATGTTACGACATAGCCTTAAGACAGCCGTCTGTCTCATCTCTACGGACTCAGAAAACATTTTACACTTTAGGTCTATTCATAATAAGTCGGTCTACATTAGCATTGCAGCCTCAGTGTTTCAAAGAGCCTTGCAAACATGCACGGATGCAGTAGTTATGTTGTTGAACAGATGTTACTCAGAACAATTTCTTAAGCGACGTTTAAGGAGGGTAACCAATCTAGCTGTAAAAGTGTCAATAAAATGGTAAAGCACTGCGGTCACTTCATTCAAGAATACTATTCCTAGAGTCTTGAACGAAGCAGGTATCAGGACTGGAATTCGAACGCAGACAACTTTGTAGAATATTGATGCACTTTCATAGGCCCCTAGCATAGTAGGAGAACTAGTAATTGTGTAAGCAGTGTTGCCCACAGGTTTGTATTAGGCAGTCTATGCGGGTACTGTGGAACAGAACAAGTGAACACCAAAGGAATCTTAGAAAAGCATCCGGAGATGAATTAGAGTACCAGGCCACGATCAGGGCGATAGCAGTCCCTGGTCATATGTTAGACACGTCATAAGACTGAGTTGGAACACCACAAGGTATTTAAATGGGGGTTTGGAACTACACAACAGCGATTAGTTACAGAGGCTATGGAGCGTGTGAATTGTATGCGTGCTGTTAATCGATTTAATGAAGTCAAGCTCTCTGGTACGTGATGTTCGGTCTTGCGTCAAGCAAACCAAATGCATTGTCGATTGTGTGAGACCGAATCCTTCAATATCAAATGACCTCTTGAACAACCTATCTAACTGACTATATCGATTTCATTTCTGTCTCACTTTTCGTATATCCCCGACATATTGTATTCATCTATGTGAACTTGGAACTGACCATTCCCTAGATACAGTTGACATTAAACGGATGTTTAATTAAGTCAATCAGCAACTTAATCTTTGGTTCCCCGAAACTACTGTTTCAAAATTTTTAAAGCAAGTTTGAGTAACCACCCTGTGGAAAACTTTAGATAAACCATTATAGACTGCACTAACGCAAAATCAATTAAGCTCAATTATGCTTCAGGCATTGCTAGCAGTCAGCAGATTTGTTAAACAAGAATATTCCTTATAGAAGGCATGTTCTTTCTCGGTAAAACCTCCTGGGTCTTCCGCCTTAACCAGGACAAAAATATCCCGTGGGCTGTCCAATATGATGAATACCAACGGAAGCACAACTACTGGTCGGTGGTTTGTTCATGCGAATTCAGTAACTATGTGTACCCCCTAGAAGAGATTTCTGCATGATGCTCATAATGTGTTACTTGTGGTTTTCTAATCTGCAGGCTATATGAGTTCTATAAAATGTGGATTAACTTTACAAGTTCGTTCTTAATATCAGTCTGTCAGCAAACTATTGTTCCGTTTGTGCATCAACAGAATATCATATTTTTCCACGGGTCATTATGCTGCATATCCAATTTTCCTCAAACATTATTTATATTTTGTAATCTAGTTAGTCATAGACAACTTGTCTTCTAATGACCTTCTTTCCAGCTATGTTGAACACTACTTGCTAGTAGTATGATCAAATTAGCTGCAGACAGGAAGGTTAAAACAATGAATATTTTTATTCTATAGTTTGCATGCAATCGTTGCTCAAATCTTCTAGATCGTAACAGTCCATAAACTGGTCTCACACGTTGGGACAATGAGTGCGTAACTTTTATCAAACACGTGGTCCGCAATACCTATTAATACACTCTTCTACCTAGTTCCCTACTCACTGGGTCTTAACCAGTTTGCTAATCAAACAGTGAAAACCACACTCGTTCCCAACTTTGTGGTCTTCATGGATTCAAATAGTATTTTCGAACCAACAACTTATATAAGTCGATGTTTTCCCTAAAGAAACCATCTTCTAATCGGAGTTTAAAGGAGTAAACAATCAGCAAAAACTGCCGAAGTTTGTTTCTGCGTCGGAATAAATCATTTGCTTCACACTTCCGTACTTAAGAATTTCCCAGACGCAACTTTGACTTTGAATAATCCCGAATCAAGTTGACAGCGGATTGTCCAAATGATTCGACTGGCTGGCTAAATTCACCCTCTCCCACCACCCTAATATTTATAACACAAACCGGTAACTCTTGTGACAAATCATTCGAACGCTCTGGTTGACACCAGTGATGAATGTAATCGTTCGCCTTAATCTTTGTGTTCGCAGCACGCGTGCTTCTAAACAATATCAAGCAGAAATCGCAATCCAGAAGGTGACGTTGTCAAATTCACACCAACCCTCCTTGTTCCCCACGCACGGACACACAGACACACAAGAACCATCATCCGTCATCTGCACGTGACATCACCCAGCCTTGTCCACGACCCATGGGCTGTCTTTCAGAGCTTCAGAAAAGGCATGGCCTCTTGTGTAAGTAACGTGGACTTGACATTCTCGTCATTCTCAGGCGGAGAAGTTGAGGTATCGATAGTACGGGAAATGTTACTAAAAGAAGTCCCCCTTTAATGGGACCGAGCATAAAGCTAATATTTTATTGTGATCCATGGGGAGTGAACGATTGGAAGGAATAGGCCGGAAAGATGGAAAATGTAACCAACAGATAATGAATTTGTTTGCCTACTGTTCATACTAAGGATGACAACGATAAAACATGAAGTGTCTAAAACATCTCATTATTTACTAAGTCTCAGAGTGCGTATTTGACATCCACAACAATTATAATTACACCCCACTGTTGCCGAGCCAGATGGCAGTTAGTGTTTTTCTGATTGTTTTAAGTTGTTTACGTCTCATTGGTCATAAATGATGTTGTCCTCTCAGTTGTCAACGTTCATTACATGCATTCTCGCAGCTTGAAATAGTGAGTACAGTTATTGATGTTCATCTGAAAATCTTTACTTCATAATGAACGATTTAATTGACAGTTGGACTTGGAATTATTTTGAATATAGTTGAAATATGGTTGAAACCAGACGTGCACGAAAGGCGACATGGGGTGTTGATTAATTAGTAAGCGTCGATAATTGTTGACATCAATTTAAAATCTACGCTGTTGATCATCATCAGCTATAGTCTGACCACATGTATTCCTAAATAACGAAGATTCCATCAGCTGGGTCGTTCTTACCTAAACCACAGTCGTGCTTGACAGATGCATTCAAGTTTAGTTGAACATCTACAACCTAACGCTGTATCTCGAGAGAGGTTAAGTGCAAGCTTCCTGTGAATAGGAAAACCTCGTTCAGGTTGGATTGTTATCCGTTTTTTTTCATCCAAAGCTTCACTGATTACTCATCACACGTTTGCGACTAGATTTACAAGAATGTCTGCACGCTGCACACGCTGTGGCAGATGACATACGTAGTCTACGTTGTCACAAAGACTCGAACAGTTCATGCAACATCCGCGATCAAAACTAATGGTTTACTCTTGCGGAGAGAATTTACAGTTAACCTTATGATGTGTAAATGTTATGAATGGTTGTTATAGAATATGTGGACGTTACCGGAGATAGTTGAGGTTATATTCACTCAAAGCATTTGAAAACATTGAGAGTACAATAAGCTTACCATACGAGATTGGTGACAATTCACAACTGTGGTGCTTGATTTGTAACTTTGTCTATCATATGCTGAACAAACCTATCGGTTGTTTTTGTCTAAGTGAACTCTGGACAGGATGTTCTGAGACGTTCGCTGAAACAGCGGTCGCTGATACAAGAAGCGTGGAACCAAATAGCAATTTTACCATCGGTCGCCTGGTCAGACTTTCTGTCTACATAGTCGAGCTGCGTCAGCATTCGACGCTCAAACCGATGGTTCTGCACTGCTAGCTGATTCACTATGCAAAACTATTAGTCGGAGTCAGTCAATTCAACGATGTGCTATGCTTTGCTAAGACTCATTCAATCGACCAGATTTTAGCCACGTGATCTAACACATGTCTTTACTACACAGACAAATCTATTTGTGAATTTCAGATGCAATGCGTGCAGGATGTTTATACCCTTATACACATTCACGGAAAAATGTTTGGTTGACCTGCATCACTTGGACCACACGAATCCACCAAGTACATCTGACCGAAATGCGCTGTCCCAGTCCCGACTTCGTACACCTTTACGGACGTACACTACATGAATAACCACCGACTCAGAGTGAGCAAATCTACCTCTTGTTGCTATGACCTTCACGAGGAACATCTGTTAAGCGACCCTTACAGAAACCAGATCATTTATCCGGTCAATATTTCTTGCTCATCCGCACCTGTAGATTTCATTCATCTGTCCAGTTCGAAAACTTTCCGTATTTTACACGTGAAGGATACATTCAAGGTGGTCCACAATTTGCATAGAACGTAACACGTGCCACCGCAGTGATATACAACTTTAAATCTAGACTGCTGATCACGAAGCATCTAGACAGTTGGTGGTCGACTGGAAAGTTGGAGGCTTACCGAAGAACCACGACTTTTCTTCAAATATTTGGCTGCACGAGATAAGCATTCTTACAACACATGGTGCGGTCCATGTCTGGTAAACTGGAAGTAGCAATTCGGCCTTCTTCAATCGCACCGTCAAGTGTTCGGGCTGAAAGGACTGTCTACAGGAATATTTACAACATATATAGAACCGCTGACGCTTCCTAAGTTGAGGTTGGTTTCATATGGGATGTATTTGAATAGGCAAACTTTTGAGTAAGCCCACAAGCTACACGACAGTGATGTGGTATTGACTGCTACGGACATGCACTTGTATAAAGCTTGCTTGAATATAAGTCCTAATGGCATTTCACACACAGACTGAATGAGGTGCAACGTAACTACGAAGGCATCTATACAGTTTCCACTTTAAGATGTCCAGGAAACAATCAGATGTAGCCTGACAACTCTTTTGTTTATTCCCTTCCACTTTGACAGAGTTCAAGGGGTTTCTATGTTATTGCTATATATTATGTAGTGTGGATCAAACCAGTTGGATCTTTCTGACGTACTACGTCAGAAGATGAGGAAAAAATGTCGAGCTGGAATCAAAAAATGTGATAGAAACTACACCAACAGGCACTTTATCCCAGTGGGGTCAGCGAATGCTTTCTGTGAATCGCCACTGCATAAATGCAGAGTGCTGTAGGACCTCGTAAACAGTCTGTCAACAAAGGCAAGAGATCCTCTGGTGAATGTAGACAGGCTGGGACAAACACCCAAACGTTAACTTAGTTAGAATATCTTAATGTGTTGTCCACACCGCCCCAAAAGGCTCAGGTCGAAGTGCGGAGGCCTCACCAAATTAAACTACCGGGTTCAGTATATTTGATTTGGTCAAAACAAGGTATGTAAATGAATCGCAATAAATCAAGGAACCTTGCATGTGTACGGTCCACTGGATGGCTCCGTGAACGAACTGCGCTTGTCCAGGGCTGATGCTTCGTTTCGGTGAGATGGTGGAACTTGAACATGCCATGGAAGATGGAGCTTGCTGGTGGCGCGACTATGTAGCTGGCCTTGTTTAAGAGGAAAACGGTTGCTACAATATTCTGCTGGATACATGCTTCGTGCACAGGCAACAACGTTTACTGACCTGGAAAATGACCTTGTACTAGTTGTGCGTTCACATATAAATTTACTGAGTGACCTCCCAAAAGCGGGTGAACCGTTCCATGGGCACTCCCTCGTCTAGAATTTCGTCAACACCTTTTTTCCAGCAATATGGCTTTTAAGGAAGTTGAGTGATAGAATAGTCAGCATTTTTCTGAATGGTTTCAAAGCACCATTGCATTATGGCCATCATCGATAAAATATACCATTTTCACTTGTGAGGCAGTTCTCTGTCGTCACGATAATGCAAACGGATGGAATCAATTTTAATAGGTATAACAGACTTTGCGCATTTTTAGGGCTGGGGCTCCCGCGACTTCCAGAGTCGGTGGCTGGAGACGTTAGGTGAGATGGTGACTAATCGAGCTCAGTGGTATGAATGTTGTCTTTGTTTGGTCGAGTTGTCTGTGAAGTGAGTGCACTTAATGACGCGGAGCAGTGAAAGCTGCAAGGAGGCTGTCTTACTGATGGCGCCTTACTTTCACTTACAACTCGGTTGTTTGTTTGCAGTGTAGGCGCCTTGATGTTATATGGTTGTATATAGACGTGGCTATTTTTAGTGGTTAGGTTTACTCCCCATTCCCTTTTTTCTTTTCTCTTCCTAAACAGGGTTTGTTTCTTCTTCTTCATGGTTGTGTGGCAGTTAAGCATCAGTGTGAACCACTAATATATTGCTGTCTGTGATGATGATGATGATGGATCCCACTATGGTTTGATCCCGAATTTCTGATGTGGCTTGGGCTGAACAACACTTTGTTAGTTGGGCCCCATATCCTTAGCGAAGTGCTGAATGAAACCTTTTATTTGGAGCTGCATTCAGGATTTCTATATCAGTACCCAAGGCTAACAGAGTCTCGATGTAGTAGAGCAATCTAGTTCCGATGAGATACAGCCTACTGCGTCAAACTTGTGCGCTGGTAGCTGGATAATACCTTTTTGCAGACATCTCGGTCGGGTTAAACCAGTTCAATGGGCCTTGATGTTGTCTGTCCTAAATCTTTTGAATGTTTCTTTGCATCCCCTCAAACAAAACAGCTGGCAGAGCGTTCAAGAATGATTGTTTGTCCATCACCCACACTTACAAGGCAATAATCGACTTCCCAGCAAAACTAGGTATCATCTAAAGAGATACTTTTAAATATTAACATTCCTTAAACCGACTGAAGTTCAATATGTTGAAGACGCCGCCTCGCCACTAAGAACCAGGACAATATACTGAAGTTCAAAAGTTACTATTGACCTTTCAAGTTACGGACTGTCTATAAACAACGTGGAATCAGTTGTCCGTCTATGGCTTTGAGAGGAACCACTCACAAACGGAGTAGGGTGGACGAATATTTTGCGAGTCCAATAGCAAACCAGGGCAAGCGAAAAGTGTACGCGTGACGGAAAATCATGAATATGATATTCGGTAAACAACAACATTGTAGGTTTGAAATTCTCAACCGTAGAATATTTTAATCCGTAACGCACTTTCTAATTTGACTTTGAATGTAAAACTGAGTAAATAGTTACGTATAGCATTGCTTTTGTAATTCATTAATTTCAGGTTATTTTGGAAAGACTAGGAAGATATTGACCGCCAGTTTTGCATCTTGCCTTAGGAATATCCGCAGCGTAAGAATTTTTGTGCTGAGTTTTCCAGATTGAAAGGTAAAAAGTGAACCATGTGGATTATTTCCAATTTAGCTGAACATTAGACAGAAATACTGTCTCAATCCTTGATTGTTTTGCTTGTACAATGTATTCCTTCACCAAACCGAGTCCACTGCTGGAAGACAGCATAGATAACTCCAACTGCTAAAGAAATTTTGTTCCAGGCTACGCCGAACAGCCTAAATCTTCGAAGTGTTAACAGTGTCCGAACAGCTTGTACTCGTAAGAATGGTCATCGGATTGCCGTCTGAGGATGCATATGAGCATGTCTGTTGACACTTGATATCGACGTTAGGTGTGGTTGCTGATTTTGTTTTCACCATCCTGTCAACATCTAATAAAAAACTGTTTTTCCTTATTTCTCAATTTATAGCAATACTTTCAACTATGTAATCTGAGTAACGTGGTGTCAACTACCGAATGGTTGTGATTTCAAGACAAGTTCAATCTATCAAATGATTACTGCACAGATAAGACAAAATACGTCTACTTCAGCATTATTGTCCTCTCAACTTACCACTAAATCTGGTGTAACCCTTTTCTATTCTCAGCTTACGTTAGTGAAATGGCATAAACAGGAAGAATTGTGGTTTTCTAGGATGCAGACAATTTTGTGAGGTCTCCTTCTGAAACTCCCAATCCTACTCTATTGCAACATGACCCCTCTGTATTGAGCGGTTGCTCAAAGAATAGTCAAAATGGGCAGATGTTTTGTTTTCGCTTATTGATGATGATAGTCCCCGGTAGATCATGGAACAAAACACAGAGGTGCATAGGCAAGTTATGTTAATTCCCCGAGAGTTATCATTTGCATAGTTGAGCGCAACTTTACCCCATGATATTCACTGTTCCCTCAATGTGAATGATGCTTACACCAAAGTTTGAGGACTCGCTTTCTACGTGATATTTGCTGTCATTTTCAATCCCACGACATTTTATTTAAAGACTTAATAACTCCTGTATATCACAGCATTTGTCACACCGTTCCCCATAGCTTTTTCTAATAGTCGTCCTCCACCTTCGCCTCTATTTCAACCTTTATCTAATCCTCTAACGAGGGTTATCCGCGGAATTCCGGACGTTCGTACCTGAAAGTACAACTCTTCGATAATCTATTGAGAATGAATTTTAGCTAATTCTGAACCTATTCTTCTTGAGTTTCTTGGACGTACGTGATTAACGACATGGATCTGTACAATAGTTTCATCGGGATAACTAGTTTTTTACTTTAGAATTTTCTTCGTTTCTCAATATATGACGTTACTGAAACTTGAACTTCAACCTCATAAATTGTATAAAATAAATCACTGACTTTACCTGACTTGTATGTTCAGTAAACTAGTAAACACATATTTTCACTAAGCTGTAAAGTAGCACTTTCAATAAGACCTGTCCACAGCAATCGAGACCTGGTTCACTCACTTAACGCACTATCCGATTCATGGTATCTTTCAAGTGACAAAATCCAGCCGCGAAACATGACCGCAGAGGCACAACTTGCCTATTTGCATGTTAATTAGATTTATCACGGCAAGTTATTGAAGCTTTCCCTTCAAGTTTAGCTGATTGTTTATGTGTGTGTGTGCGAGTAAGCAAATTGGTAGATTAGACATGAACTCCGATTGACAGCAACGATTGTCGTTTGTTGATAGGACGTCGGTATCAAGAGAACAGTGGCTTTTCTGGTTTACACCTGGTGCTGACTGATGCTTGTACGTTAGATTTCAGACAAGGCCAAATAACATGATAAGCGAAGTTGTTTGGCACTCAGAATTTAATCGAACGTTGATAGACTATATTGTCTGAAATAAGGAAGATTCGGACAAAAGAACGTTTATTATTGTGAAACTGCGATAAAACATAATCGAATGACGGAGAACAACTCAGCCACCCAGAAAAGTAAGGGCTCGTCTTTTGAAAGGTATACAGTTACTAATAGTTATCTGGATTACAAGTTGGTCAAGTTAACACATCCAAATCCTTTCCGGTTTACGATGTCCGGAAAATGCGTAGGAGTGCAGACAAAACACACCACGTGGACTAGATATTCGTTTAAAACAGTCCAGTGGGCTTCCCCAGTACTAATTTATATCCACAGAAGAGCTGTTCTAAAGGTGATCGCATTAACAGACGGCAGAAGATAGTGGAAATAGAATAATCAGATTTGAGTCCTAACACAATGCAAGAGTTCTGCGTCTGTGTACATTCACAAGATGTGGGTTAACCAGGGCTGACACAATATATTAAATTAATCAAGATAAAACCTATGGACCAGAGAGTCCACCCTACTGGAACTGACTGAACATCGCGAGGGAAATAGCTGTGTTTCAGTTCTATTTTGTTTTGTTATTTGTGTACCTATACAATCGTCAGAAGTACTGTGAACCGCTCAGAATGTGGTGTTGTATACTAACTCAACTTTCAGCGGCCAGCCAACTAATTTAGTTGTAGATAAATCCAACGGAATCATCGCGAAACCGAACTTAGTCTGAACTGTTCTAACAACTGGCACTACAGTGGTGGGGCAAATTAAAAAAAACCGGCAGTCAACTTCGCTCAATATTCTGCAAATGACTGCTAAACATCGAATCGATTCTCCTTTGACACTTCCCGTTGATTATGCAGACAAGATATGATGGCCACTATAGTTTGCGGAGACCGTAGCTAATACGAGATTGTGACTGTTTGTGTGCAGAAAGCGTTAGCTGACTATCAGTCTCACTTTGCCATAACGGTACAGTTTGAACTGAACGCTTGATGTATTATGGTGTTTTCATCACAGTTGCTAAGTGACAGCCAACTGATTTGGTTACATCTTGGACAATGTAGATAAAAGTGATTTGTTTGGTTTCATTATCATATATTGAATGCACCAGTATATTCTATATTGTGAATAGTCTTACACTAGTTTCACAACATTGGTTTATTCGCATGGGTTAGACCGTGTCGCTGGCGTCTTTCTATCGTTTGTTTTAGTTGATAGCGGTTTTTATTTGACGGCAGCTCGCCATCTGTCTAACTAGCACCAAAACGTTGGACCGCAAATATTTCTACTTTTTGGCCTCCTGGCCTTAGTCCTCCGACATTACATTTGTTACAGGATGTGTGACGTTTGACATAAGTAGTGCAGCAAGAACCAACTGTGATGACGTAGGTGCGAAAGCATCGCTCGATTCCGGTCCCTTTAAGAGGTCAGGTGGGAAACAAGTGCATCCAACCATGCTTATTGACATTCCCAATTAAAAGATTGGAGGACACTGGTGAGTTGTAATTCTGCATTGGTGGTAATGGGCATTTTCAGTGACCAGAAGCCGGTGACATCATTGACTCATCTAAGTGATACAAGTCCGCGACAGTCTCTGTTCAACGGGGAAGAGTTGCGGTGGTAGTTTCAGTAAAACTTAAAATGAGTACGAACACACTTATGACACTTTCTTTCTACAACCCGTTTCCAAAGGCCAAGCCTCAAATCCGTATCTATAGGTACAGTATCAACTGCTGCACCAAATTCTATCTTGGACTGCTGATCTGCCGACATGTTTATCTTTGGGTCTTATGTGCCCGGCTCACGTGACAGAGACCAATATTGTTTTCACAGGTTTCGAGAAACGCATTAAGGAGCATTAAGAAAAGAGTCAATATGAGGATTGAACTAAAGCTACTTGCCTATAGTTCCACTGAATTGTTCACGCTCGTTTATGACTTTCAAAGACGAACCATTTATCATTGGAATATGTGATAAGTTAAGCGCTGCTGTCTACGACGCGCGCTGTGTATCCCGAACATTTAGTTGTTTTAATGAACTTACATCGCCAAGATGGAATTCATGCAGTAGTTCAACTGTTTTTGATACCCATGGGATTTGTTTAGCTGAATGAGCAACGCATCCCAAAATGCCCACTTTGCTGGTAGTAAAAACCAGTTAATTGTAAACCTGACAGATGAAGGCTACTCGAGTTAATTTGGCAACTTTACTGCAGATCGCAGAGCGTGGTGAGGTTCAGACTCTGAAGAGGGCAGCCTGGAGCAGTGCGATCTGGTCAGAGGATCGCACTGTTACATCTTCATTGCTGTTACTGCAGTTGTGTGGTGATCACGTGGATTATAGTGACCGTTAATTATTATGATATGTCCTCTGGATGCTGTGCTGAATGATCTGGCAATCTCTGACGGACAGGTCAATAATGCACTGATGAAGCGCTATCACTAAACTATCACTAAACTGATGACGAATGCGTTATGGAAACGTGATTCAAATAGTGAGGTCGTATAATTCAACGATTCTCGATCACCTACGTAAATAAATCGTCTACTTTTACAAGCCTAGGGGCAGACCGACTCTTACAGTCGCTAGCATTTACTCATGCTATAAGTCGTCTGAGAGGTTCTTTCTAATTTATTCACCCAAACGTTTGTTCACAAGTTTCACCTACCAAACGTAAATTGCATTGCCCCATATACGCTCACAATTAAACCGCTGTTACCAACGTCATACTTGTTGCTGTCTCATGTACTGCGCTCTTAATGGTTGCAGGTTATCTAAACTTAAATCATAGTTTTGTAGAGTTCCCTATTAACGAGCCATGCGGGGTCATCTCAGCGTAACTTAATAGTGTAGGCTGGTGTTAGCACAAAAGCATCCACCAACACGTTTGTCAATCTTGTGCCCTTGGACTTATAATAAACGCGTGGTTTTTGGATGCAACCCTGAGTAGTGCAGCTGAAACTAAATGTCAGGCATGACCTCTCATGGCTCCGATCACGGTAATGAAATTCTCCGAAAACAACTACAACGAGTCATGTACGCGCGCGTATGGTAAGCCTTCTTTCATCACACAGTTGTTTGCAGTATGCAAATGTGAGGTTGCACTGAACTACTTTCGTACACTTGGTGAGACGGTAATCTGCGGACTTTTCTATCCTAACGAGTGTTGGAGTTTACAGGCTTCTACTACTGTGTAGTGTAATTTTCTTTGACTGCTATCCCTGACTGCATACATTGACCATAGAACGTTATATATATGTATATGTATATTCAACTGTGAGTTGTGCTCGGTTCAAAGTAATTGAATAAGTCCACCATTCATCAATACAGAGGGACTTACTAAAACCTAAGAGCATAACAATAGATGTACTATTCGCTTATGAAGCTAGTCATCCAGTTTGTCATGGTCTTGTACAGACTGGCCACTGTTCCCCTAAGTTAATAGGTTATTTCATACAGTAACACACTTTCCCAGACGACTGTAGTAACAACTGTGGTTAACTGACCTGGGGTAAAATGAAGTTTCCCTGTCCCACGTTGACAACTGTTCTGTCGGGCAGATGTTACTCCTCCCAACCGTTCATCATAAACTGTCCGAATAATCATGGCTCATATAAGTGGTACAATCGTTGGGCCACAAATGGACTGAGGTTAGTGGTCCAGTGCCAGGGGCATGACACCACTCAGTGTAGCTTAAGTAATGCGGTCGGAGTGACAAGCAACTATGACTTCAGACTGTTTCCGATTTGTACACGTAGTCTGGAAGAACGTGAGTTAAATATAGAAGGACGCTTTGAAATGAGTGAAATATTGTCTGACCTCAGCCAAGAGATCTTATCACGTTTGCGCACAAATCTTTTACATACCATTTTGTGTGCACCTTCTAGTGCATATCTTAGAAATTCGTTTTCGCCAGCTACCGTGTGATGAATGGGTTTTCCTAGTGTGCATTAGCTTGCCAGATTGCTGTACTGTATCGCCTCATTTTTTCGGAGGTATAAGACTGTGCCCCGATGACATAAACAGCAGATACTTACACCCCTGGTTATTCAATGGACCAAAGGGTGCGCGTTGCCAGGAGTTGTTTTGATGTCTCGTTCCAGAAAATGACACCCACGACTATTTTATCATGAATACTTGAAATCGCTTTGTGGATGTTTTTAAGAAGTCGTGTTAGACAGATATACGAATCAAGGCCGTGCACAGTTCTATGGTTTCATGCTGCCCATTGTTTAACAAACTATGCACCGTTATCAGTTCCATTCTAGACTGGATACAGATAGCCCGAAGTAATTTCGAACCACCAGACTCTCATGTAACAAGTCAATGGTCTTATCCACTAGGCTACGGAGGCCGGGGAATAGCTTTCCACCGGATGTTCTCATGATTGTCACGTAATTTGCTCAAGCTCAAGGACGTGGTCTACATGAGAGTATCAGCTTTGCAGTTGTGCCATCCAAATAGGCCCCATGTGCCGTGGAAAGCGAACAGCATGAAACATATAATCTTCATTTAGCGCCCACCTAACATCATACCGTAATCTACCCTTCAAATGAGTGTGACAGTATTTAAATTTTAAGTTGAATCAAAATTGTTGGCATCGCATGCTAACAGAGCGGCAACGACCTAGTATAGAGCAGTCGCGTCTTGGTTCAAACCGAAAAAGGATGAATATCATGTTGTTGTAGTTTTGTGAGTTCTCAACGAAGTGGGACCGACGAACTTTGAGCCTGACCAGATTTCGGCATTGCATGCAATGGACTTTGGCACTGGAGAATTTGGACGACGTCTGAAAGGCTCCAAAACCGTTGTGGCAAACTATAGTTGCAGCAAACAAAACGTCCTGCTTAGAGTAACCAGCCGGAAATCCGAGGAGTCATATATTCATGCAAAAAGAACTTTATCACCTGAGGTGTCCGTGTGAAACATTGATGCAGACAATCTAAAGACAACTTTTATGCTTGAGGTTTTTAAGGTTTACAACTTACAGGACCGAGGAGTTTCCCGTTAGAAGATTTGTTAGATCCTGTCGTTGAAGAACCGCCACATGAAGCAACGAATGCATTGGACTAGGAAGCACGTCACTTGAGCAGTTCACCGTTACAAGATGGCGTTCTCCGAGGAAAAGAAGTTTGATTTCCAATAATTCTAAACTGTGTATAGTGTTACAGCTCTGAAAACCAAGTTGCGCATTTCTGCATTTCTGTGCATTTCTATTATTGTGTACTGGTTTCATTTACGAACACCATACTGAGCGGACGGACAGCCAACTCCAGTCGAAATTTGGGTGAAGTATTACTGTTAGACTTGGAACATCAAGCGATCCATATGCTTTCAGAAGCATGTTTGCATTTATTTGCACAGACTCTAAAATCGCTTAATATATTAATATCCCCCTTGGAGCTTCCCAGCTGTATTCAATGGTTATATTGCTAACTGTATATTCTCACACTATGTATTGATTTACGTGGTGGCCGCATTTGTCTACGCTTCCCTTTCGGCTTTGCAGATAGTCATATTGACTTATTACCCAGATGCAATTTGGGTTTGCTCGTGATCCTTGGATTGCTTCACTTGTTATTGCATGCCTTGTGGACGTCAGCCTCTTTGAATGAAAATCACAAGAAGCCAGGTGCATAGCAACTTTTAAGGACTAAAATGAAAAGCTAGATCCTGCTTTGTAAAACTGCTTGTTGGGACTTCGCGAATCGTTTTACTTTTGCAAGTTTATTTTTCCGTTGGATCTTAAGAAAAATAACTTAAACGAAGCCCAAATTTCTTGAAGTATTAGTACTAGAGTGGGCTATTTGTGGCTATAAACAGACAAGACGTTGAAGCGAATGTTTTATGCCAGACATTACAGCGTATGAATAAACAAAACTATGATCCAGCTCCGTAAATGGACTCCGAGTTTTTCCTAACATATCAGTAGCGACTGACCTATACAAAGATACAATAGAGAGATGGAATCTACTGGAACATTGACAGCGTCCGACTTGACTCCACATAATTCCCAGGTAAATTAAGTGCCGGCTACCGATGATGGTGTTGTAGCAAAATCTTCTAGAAGGTATATTCCTGCTTACAGGTTTACGATGACAAACAGTTACAAATTCACAATACATAGAGGCGATCAACATCTAGACCGAATCACTTGATTTTCAACAACATGATTTCGAGCGCCACATGTAGTCGAATTGTAACCGGAAAAACCCTGGTTCCTCTACTCTTCCTTAAAAAGCCTTGCCTGATCAGACAACGGAGCTGCAATTCCTTGGGTGCAACATGGCTGTTTCTGTGAGCGAAATGAAAATGATGAAGTTTCATTGCAGGAATAAATTAAATTTTTTAAAAAGGAACATCAAAGTGAAATGACTTAATTATTGAACTGTATCTTGAAACCGTGAACGAGATACGGAAAGTGGAGAATGAAAAGCTGAATCTTTTCGATGCAGAACTTGTGCGATTAACGCTTGATCCAAATCGACCAAGATTGGACTATGGAACCTATGTAAGGGAACATCGCTCATTTGTTATATGATGTTAGGCACTACTAACAATAGCTATAAAAATCCAAATATCTGTTCAGACAGGAATAGAAGGCTGTCGACGACGTTGTGCAGGAGATTGCTGAGTAGTATATTTCATTCTACTCTTTTCTGTCAACTCATGACTCGTCGATGAATTTAGTGGAAGCATAAAGTGAGTCACGTCAGTTATTCCTGGCTTTTCTAAGCGAATTTGAAAGCAAACTACAGTCTATCATCCGTATTGCTCAATTCGGTTTCATTTACGATCAAGTCGAAATTACTCGTCTAAAAGCTGACGGTCGAATGACACGACGCACAAGATAAGGTTCATTGGGCTAACCGAAAGTAGTTACGGTATAAATCGTTCATGGCGAACCGAAGAAATTGCCTGAAGAGTAAACCAACAAAAGAAGCTCACAAATCTGAAATGGGGCGAATCAACTAAAGTGAATCTTGATACCATGATTACAGTAATCAGTATCGAAGTCTAAATCCGGTAATCTCAATGAAGTAAGAACCCGTGGTTCCATGCACAGAGGATAAGCAGGTTGCAAGGGCAGGATAAAGGGGGAGAAGTACCAGTGATTACGCATCAATTAGTACCTGAAGCATGCAGACCGGCGTAAGCAATACGCCAGGATATGAAGTCAACAGTTAGTGTAACCAGAGAAACTAATAAGCATGAATGTATTAATGTGAGCGTTACTCTGTGTTCCGTCAGCTATACATGAACAATAACGATTAAAACATTGCATAGGAACTGGTCCTGACATAGGTAAGGCATTTCAAGCCCGGAATTATGTGTACATTTTTGCTGGTCTACTATCGCTTTCATCATAGCCTGTTGAACATCTGTGTTCATTTTAAGGCCAATAGATACCGCCGTGTTAAAGTATTTTGTGGATGGTACTGAAATGCATTCGGGTTCGCCACAGGATAGAACCGTTTTATCATACCCAGTGCTGTATGCCTCAACTTACCTACTATTTGTGATTACAGGGGATAATTGACAACATCAAAAATTACATAAGTTGAATTTTTGTCTGAAATGTTTGTTGTAAACAAATTTCCAGGGGCTGTACCAAAATAATTCTAATCACATTTGCATTTCACACGATCGATGCAGGTATACTGAAAAAAATGTATGTAATCCTCAGTCTGATTTTCACATTTTTGACTGTTTTCAAAATAATCATACGGCCACAACGAACATCGATTGTTAACGCGAAGTTTATCGTTTTGAAGTTCAGTCCATGAATTTATATCTGATGGACAGATTAAACAGGGACAAAACTGGTTTCGATGAAATGGAATGGTTTGCAAGAAAGTGATGAACTGTTTTGATAACAGTCATGGACTTTATTTTTACGCAATGATCTAACAAATTCATATAGGGTGATATCGCATCGCTAATGAGTCACACAGCTACGGTAAGGCACTATCATCACAGTGTAACTCCATAGAAGAAACTTTATGGAAATGACGGTTCCTGCTGAAAGCTTTCGATGTTGGAGCACCATACGGTTGGGTTAAACCGCTTTTACCATCGTGAAGGCGGGATTGCTTGTTCTGCTAAATTTCCGCCCCTAGGACTTGTTGATATACTAAAGGTAAACATTCGGATCGCGTTGCACCATATCATTTCGAATTGACCGCACTGACTAAACTACACATTGGGAAATAAAAAAATCCTGCTGCACTCATCTCAAAGATTCATTTTTAGCAATGGATATGGGTTAGGAAAAACACACCGTTTTCTATTAAAACTAAAACATCATTCATAGGTATTCACTACAGTAATTAACTGTTGCGGTATTAGAAACAAATATTTAATCAGAAGACTACGTAATGTGTATAGTTGTTGAATACTGGCCGCAACGGTAGATGAAACTTACAAAGGAAGATAAGAATATGAAAGACGTTTCGCTTTTCTATCCTAATAGAGATGAAATAATCGGAACTTATGTATTCACTTAATCCTACTGGTAGCAAGCTTCATTTCGTTAGTGTGTTACCAGCGTCAAAGTCTACTCATACGACATCCGGCAAACTAGTATCTGTAAGCATCATCCGAAATGCTCGGTTATGTTTGAAACGGATGAATTACTTGGCTAGGGATATTGTGTCACTAAAACCAGTGAGGTCGTTGGCAGTCCCAGTCTTTTACTGGAACAAATCGCCGCATCATACCAAATAGAAATATCACTTGTGTAAATAACACGGGAGGAATCAGCGCATTTCAGTTAAACATGGTCTGAATATTCCGCTGATTCTGTTGCATAATTTCATGCTATGTTCAGGTAATCTTGTTATAAATAATGAGGCTTCCCATTCATAGTGTTAACGAAATACTTGTCTGGACCGCCGACTCCATATAGCAGCGAACAGATGGACAGAATTTTACCACAGAAGTATTGACGCATTGAATGCTCGTTCCGTTACATATAATGGAAGCCTTTTACAACAGCAGAACGAGTATTGGAATGAAAGCAAATTTTAATACACAAAAGTCTCGAATAAAACAATCTTGTACATCAAGAACAAACTGATTTTAAGGTTAGCAACAAGTTTACCGTGTGGGACAGATGTAACGCTGAAAAGTGTTTAGCTGGGATTGAAAGCTCCCCTCCTGCAAACGTTGCCTACAATTGGGTAAACAGAAGCATCGTTGTATTGAGGTCCGTTATCGTGAGTTAACCTGTTGTAGAGAAAACCGTTAAGACAGTATAACCTGCTGTGACATTTTATATGGAAAATATTCACCAGTTTAGGTTAAGCTGTAAGTAATCTAATTAAACTTTGAAAGACAGCCACTGGCTCGTTAGTATTTTTCACAAAACATCGTGTCATTCTAACCGTCCGCTTAGGGTCAACTGTATTTAAGGAATTGCCCAGAAGTTATGGAATAAACGTGCCTTAAAATTTATGGATTGCGGCGCGAACTTCCGCTTTTATTACCCGTCCTTTTCGATGGATAGTTTAGAGACATACGCGGTACAACAACCATACAAAAAGTGAGAACGGTTAATAGAAATGCATCCAAACGTGTGCACACACACACACACACTCGCGCTGTACTGAGCGAATAAACGAAGAGAGAAGCATAGGCACCAAGATTGAATAGGGTCATTGGTAGACGCGGTGCACATTCCCATAGGAATTGTTCGGGATTAGGACACGACAGCGTTCAAAGTCAGACAAGAACGGAGGTTAGGGTGTGAGGTTTATATGGCAACATCGTAAGAGACTGAGATTTCAAACGCTACCTAGGAAAGTTTGAATCCGCAGGCTCTGGGAAAGATGAGATTGAATTTACAGCTGCACCGTGGAGTTGGTTCATCTGAACTTTCCATTGTATCTTGCCTGGATAGAACACGTTCCGCGCAGAACTTTTGAGGATGAGATACTTAGTCATATTGAATTATTGATTCGCTTCGTGTGTCTGTAACGAGATTGGTTATGCTGTTCCTAATGTGGAACTCGACACCTAGCCGGGCTAATGGCAAACAATTGAACTTCGCGCGTTGATCCATTTCTCAAGTGTTTTGGGGTCTTGCTAACTTTTGGAATTAACCCGCTCACAAGCTCCTCTGCATGGATTGACCCAACGAATTAACAAACGAGATTACTGGGCACTGTGACCGATTAAGTGTTCATCTTGCTTTTCTCATGCATAGTCAGTACGTTTGACACTTGCATGGTTTAACAAGCCCACAGCATATGCGTATTGCTATTTATGGCCTTCATCGAAGTATGCCAAGCCGCTGATAAGGGGTAATATGACTATCTTTAACCTCACTTGAATTACAACGCATGACACACTGTCATTAGTACGCCGGTTATTGAGGTGATTATTCCGGACAAAGGCACTTTGCACACTACTATTATTTCCTTGCGTGTTTTTACGTGTACGTTCACACAGTGTTCCCATCTGAGAATGGTTGCTATTGTGCTCAACCGAAGGACCGTTGATAGATCTAGGTGACTGGTAGATTTCAGTCGATAGTCGCATTAAGAGGAATAAAAAAACACATACATCAATCCCTTGAGAATTAGCTGATAAATTAAATAATATGCACCATGAGGACATGAGCATTCCCTTTCACACTAGCCGTACCATAATGATTAGTGAACGTCTCCGCGTGCCCTAAGAACTTCCAAGTGGAGAAGACGTTGAGAAATCAAACTTGCAGAGATCAGGAGTGATATACCGTTGATGACATGGCACTGGTTTCAATAAACGTCTCCAAAGTCCGACGGCCGTCTTGATGGCAACTTTAGGCTTCTTCTACTTGGAGAACAATGTGGCCGATAAGGACTACAATGTTTGAATCCAGGGGATGCGTGCCTAAGAGGTGGAACACTTCCTTTCTCTGTGAAACAGGCAACCACCAGCAACTTCCCATCCGCGTTTTCCAGGCAATTTGCGTCGGAAATTTTGTACACTATTCAAGCAATGTGAACGGTTATTGATGTTTCTCGCTATATCCATACTATAAGGGATAGTTTCTCAAGTAGCATTTCCTTTAGGTGGAAACGAAAAGACTGATTGGGAAACAAGACACTGTCCAGCAAAAATGCCACGAGTCATAAATACCTAATAAAGAAACAAGAAAATTACTCAAAGTAAAACATATTGAGGATATTCGCTTATATGACTTGCATATTCGTCAGATTTGATCGCAAGTTTAGCGTGCAGATTGATATATTATCCCACTTCTTCCCAGAGTGAGCATTAGACCCGAGTTCCAATTTTGGTAAAACCCATCAGTACCGCATACCCTTGCCACAGCCGGGAGTTAAACGTTGGTCCACATGACTGTGGGGCGACTTTGTTAGTCACCGTGTTACTGGCCTCACATTCGACAGAACCACCTTATCACGGCTAAACTTCTAGTCAGAATCACCTCTAAGTGATGTTCGAACCACTTGTGCTAGTTCAGTGCCTGACTGGTTAACTTCTGGACAGTAGTTTACATTTATCGTTCAAAACGAAAACAGTACAAGTGCTTCCCACCGTTCGGGTATGATCATGGTTGCAGTCCTCAGGTTGAGCTATGATTCAAGAACTCGTAAATTATGTGGTTATGTAAAAGCGCCTAATAACGTGAATCACATGATACATCAGAGATTATCGCAATTGCACTGGATGAGCACTACTTTTGAAAACCCATTTTGTTAATTCGTATACATTTACAGCCCAACGTTTCACACTGATTATATCATTACTATTGCATACGACAGCGACTGTGGTTTCTTTAGATTTAACTGATGACAAGCCTGGTTTTGACAATTACATGTTTAATTCTCCCCAAATAAAGCTTCTTGAAAAATGTCATTGAAAGTCATGGAAGTGCGGTGCCGAACATTTCGTCTGTGTAAACTCAGCGTTCGAACCCGTGCGAAATATGACTTATGTTGCTGAAACAAACCTCAGGAAAACATCTAATGTTACCTACTTCATATACACACTTAAATACGTTTGATCTCCACGATGTACTGTATTTATACCAGCGTAATGAATACCAATCAGATCTACTGAGAAACTGTTCACTTAAATGAGGAAACTACACAGTCAACAATAAAGGTTGTACAGTTATACTTTAATTGAAAATTTGCATAACTGTCGAGACTTAAGGAAGTAGTGGCAGCAATCCTGTGATAAATATCTACTAGATATTTACTTATAAGCCCGTATTTCAATTTTTACTTCTGAAAAATGATTTTCGTAGGACAAGTTACTACAGTCAATATTTAGGCTATGATGATTTGATGAACTTATTCTCATCTTTCACTGAGCTGAGATCGGAACTGGTTAAAGTAATACACAGTTCTTAGGCTGTTTAAAGCGGTTTTCGATCAGAACACTGATGCGCAGTTCAAGGGGGGAAATCTGTGGGAAGTAAACCTCACCGATACGGAACTATATAGGTTCAGAATTACATGAAGAAAAACGTGATATTATTCACAGAACAACCCTGTGAACAATGAAAAAGTAAAACACGGAGGACTTAAAAACGTTATACCCATACAACGAACTCTGCCACATCAAAATAAACCGCCACAAACTTCTCAAAGGCATACAACAAAACAACTTATCTTATTTTGGTTACTGACCATTACAGAAAATTTTTGAGGCGTCTTGGATTAATGCAAAATGTGTGCGAATGTAACACGAAATCGGCATCTCACAACTGGTTTGAATTCGTTTGAAAAATGAAAGATAATCATTTTTAACCAATTTTTCTGAGTGTTAAACGATTATTCGTTTGAGACTTAATGTTACTAAGACCGGAATTATTCACCTGCGTTTGTTTTGACAGAACTAGTAGATGAACTGTCAACAAACAGTCATCTAACAAAATATAGCTCTTGGTTAGTCCCAAAACCTCAACAATCTTTCAACTGATCCTTAATCAGAAATACCATTAGCGTGACAATTTCACCGAGATTAAGAAGAAAACTAAAAGATAACTGTTACGCAAGTGTGCGGAGTATTCTGATATTCTAACAATGCATCCTATAACGTTGCACAGACGATAAAATTTCTTGTTTTTTTAAGTATCACTTCTTACACATATTATGATCATTCGGTCAACCGAAATCTAGCAGATAAACTGGAATTACATGCAGTTATTATCCAACAACCGTTAACTAAACGCTGCTGATAACGATTCAATTTAAAAAGACGAACACCTATTCAGTGGATAAACTGACCATTCACTGAGTAACTTTGTCGATGATCTTTTTATACGTCATTTTGTGGACTTTACGTTCTCAAAGCCGTTATAGATTACCAGACAAAGAAAGCAAAACAATGAACAGAAAACACACTGGACAGATTTGTGTATTGTAAAAAATTTTAACGTTGTGTGGAACACCATTATTTTTGAAGGCAAGATGATGAACCATACTTCTGTTATGAGGCTACGCACCATATTTCAATGATCTCGGAAAATGTGTATTTTACCCAACATTGTCAAAAACTTTTATGCAAACAAGGAATGCAGAGAATAACAAAAAATTACTGATGTTCTAAACCATGACAGCTTACCACTCGTATATTCATTTTAGGATCAATTCGTTGGAATGCCCTCAATTGAACCTGAAATGATTGGGTTTTTGTTTTATGAACAACTGTTTGTGGGTTACTGGTGAAAACACCTCAGACAATTTTAGAGATATTCTTTCAGGTAATCGCATGGCTGCAGTTTAAGGTTCATTTAACTATGTAGGGGGCAATGTTTTACTTTGATCGTCATCGATTCATATCTATTACTTGATCCACTGAACGGTCTTGTGGTTATTCTGTTTAATAGATTGCATGTTAGTTATTTCTGTCAATGTTTCTGCTTCCGTTTATCTCTATTTCTCCAAGCCAATCAATAGTAATCCGCGTTTGTCGCTTCTCCCTCTTTCCCTCGTTTTCAATGATGCATCAACAAGACCCCCTTCTCATTTTCTCGGTAACTGACAGAGTCGCTAATGCAAATGGCCGATGTTCGATGGCACATGGGATGAAATTCAGCTACGTGGTTGCAACACTATGCTAATGATTTCGTTAGGAGATGAGCTTGTGATTTCCAAAAGTGGGAAATTTGAAAAGTCGGACGCAGGCCCTGGAAAACACTGGCGGTAAGAAAACCTGCAGGAGTGGACCATATATGAGACTGGTAGCTTGCGCGCACTCGCGTGTTCACTCGCTCGTCATCTCCATCAACCTCGGTTTGCAGATGCGTTCAGGCTTGAAGCTGGCATGGCGCCACTGATGGACAGCTTTCGTCAGATTGGACTTACTGTTGACAAGGCGAACCATACTTGCTAATTACATGACCCTCGCAACTAGAGCCAGTAAAAGCGGTGATGCGAATAACGGACACAGTTGACGAATGCAGTTGTTCACAGTTGATAGTTTTGCTCAACGGCTCAGGCTTGACAAACTGGCAGGTTGTTTACATGAGCAGCTGTTGGCTGAGATTGCTATTCGACGATCGATACATGTAGCAAGAAAGTTGATGGGCAAGGATGCCAGGTTGGATACTATTTTTCGAATGCACACAAAAAGACATAGGAAATTGGCATTTCTGTCTTATGCCCAAACCTGCTTGTGCACATGTAATTTTGGGTTTATTTTGAACTTTGATAATCTTCGAGAAATGAAGCAAAGTGTATTATAACATTACTAACCCAGGTAATATCAATCGTCGGATTACCTAAGTGAGTGATTTATAAGTCAATGATAATGACCAAACTGTTTTAATGTCCCAGGACTTATTTTCATTAGTAAAAGTGCATATTTCCTAACGTAATTTCTTTCAATTATTAAAGATAATCTGGCGATAAGAAGTTGATCTTGAGCCATTTATGAATAAGGCCGTCCATAACTCATAAGATAGAACGGTTAAGCATTCTCCGATTATTCACATTGAATTTACAGTAAACAGCTGACACGCGGCTCTGATGTTACCTTAATGTGGCAGCGGTTATTTTTCGAAATTTTCGTTGGATATGAATGAAGGAATGGGATAGCACACTTATCTATTTTGAACCTTTTGTCTGTTACAATAATTCAGACACGGTATAAAAGTACGCTGTCCTTGAAAGTCACAATTAACCTTCAGTTCATTAAATCACAACATTATATGTAATGAAATAACATGGTTGATGGCATCTGGAACGGTTTAGCTTGTCACAGTGACCGAAGCCAAAAAACGCCTGCGCCTAAAAATAACTAAAAGTGTATTGCGCTGAACCAGTTGTAGTTCACCTTACACATCACGTATCCAGTGTAAAGTCGAAGAAAAATTATCAGCAGACGTGTGTTGTAAACCCTCCTAAACGATACGCGGGTTCGATCTCGGTATAGTGGTGCGCTCGATAAAATCCGATCCTCGTTCCGGTAAAAATTCACGCGGAAATCTCGGTCCCGAATAATACCGCGACTGTTCGCGTATTCGCTCCCAAAACAGGCCAAAAGACGCGTTCAAACTGAAGAGTCTTGTTCCGCCATAAAACGGGTGCGGCTAGGGCGACAAATACAAAGTATTTATAGGGCACGTCATGACCACACATTCCCACCACATCATGAGAAAGAGTTAGGATCGCACATGCGCATAGCGGCATAAAAAGTCTCAACCGATTCGAACAGTTCCGCTAGTTAGGACTGAGTCAAGTAGTTTCTTTCTTCTTTCTCACGACGGAGGCGCCTTGGGATGGTAACAGGGTGGGCGCCCTAACAACATGTGAATGGTAGTCATTGTACCCAACCGGCCAACGCTGGTTAGTCAGTTGAGAGGCTGACACAAAACTGAAACCCCTATCTATCTGGAAGTAAGCAGACTGACTCCAACAATGAGATCTAAGCTGGGAAGAAAAATGTAGACAAAGTAACACCAGAAGTGGTTCAGTATACGAATAGTTGCTAGTGCACTCTAGAGGAGATAGGAGAAGAAACAAATTGCAAGGTTGAACCGTGTGAAAACAGACAAGACATTCATTATAGAGCACATCAACAAAGCTGGGTAAAATGAAAGTTAGAAGGGCATTGACACCCAGGTTTCTGAATAAAAGAGCAGGTGAGTTTCCAAACGACGGTGGTCGTTGGTCAATTCGAACAGAAAAAACATGGATATAATTGACATAACTTACTTGAACCCAACGTGCTCGTGGTCTGTTGGCCGACGGTGTACTATTGTTTTATGGCAGGCAGTTTTGTTGTGAGTAGTATGCTACTCACACGTAGTATGTTACTTACAGGCTACATTCAGGAACAAAAGGGCAAGCTCCGAACGCCAGGAAGACGACGGAGAAGAAGAGATTATCGGAATAGTGTGTACGCTTTATGGGAGAAGTTTTACCAAGGCGAATGATAACGTACGATCATCCAATGTATGTGAATGCATGTCTGCCGTGCAAATGAGTGTACACGTTTGTGGTTCAATTTTTGACATGACCTGTACGGGAGTTTGCATGATAAACGAATTCTCAGGTCAAGCGTCTTTTGCGGTCACAACAACAGGTGCCGTGACGAACGCGAAGGTGAAAGTAGCCTGGCCGCAGCCGTTCGAGGATGGAGACGTCCGGACGTTCCTGCAGGACTCCGAGGACGTGGCCGAAGTAATCGGAGTCAAGACCGACCATGGGAAGCTGGCTGCCCTGTGTACGGTGGTGAAAGGCAGAGCGAAAGCGGTGCTGGACGCAGCGCGAAGAGGGGGTGGGCCGCTTCGAAGGAGGGGCTGATGGCTGCGTTTGACAGCCAGGCAGACCGCCAGGAGGCCATGCTTGGGCTAGGAGCGGATCTGTCCGTATTCGCTCTCACTCTGTAAGGTTTGCTGGACAGGACTGTGCCAGGATTGGATCAAGAACCACGACAGCAGTTGTTAACGGAGCAGTTTATTAAAAGTCTCTCGATGGCCGTTAGCGACCAGGCCCGTATTACCCATGTCGCCTGGCCGATGGACCTTGATGAGCTCGCGAAGGCGACGCGGGAGTTGGCAGTAATGTCCGTGGCCTCAGTGGATGCAAACAGCAATACAGACAAACAGACACTGGAAGAAATGCAGAAGACAATGAAGCAACTCGCAGCGGATGTAACTGCCATGAGAACAGCATCACAAAAGAACGATAGACTAGGAGGCTGTTTCATCTGTGGGGGAAAAGGACATTTGAAGAAGGAGTGCCCAACCCGGAGTTTTAAGGGGCATAAAAACAAAGCGTTCCACGATTGGTCTTTTTATTGGGCGGTCAACTAGTAATGGGAGCGATTGAGAAGGGGGCCATACATACAGGGGTTGAAGTTGACGGAGAAATAGAACAGTGTTTGGTCGACGCAGAGGTGGCTATTTCGTTGATTGCTCGTGCAGAAAAGCAAGACGTAGAACCGACATCCATGATAATGTGGACGATTGGAGGTCATAGTCTACTGGTTGACGGTGTGAAAGAATGTGGGATACGTATCGGCGGTCATATCGTAAAGCACCGTTTCATTGTGCCCCCAGAAACCAGGCAAACGATCCTTGGGGCCGATTTCCTTGCTGCAACAGATGCCGTGATTGACTTGAAGCACAAAAGGTTGTCAACCAGGTATGGCTCCCTGACACTCACATGACAGTGACAGGATAGCGTCAACGAAGTATGCACAGCTAAAACCCCCATTTGCACTGCCCCCTTGCTCCAGTCCACGATCGAGAAGTATGCGGAAGTATTTACGAACAACGATGACCCGTACGGATTCTGCAGCTGGATTGCACATGAAATACCAACAACCGAAACATTTCGACTTCACGGACCCCGCAGTATACCGGCTCACCTGGAAGAGGAAGTGAAAATGCAAATACAGAACATGCTGGATGGGGATGTTATCGAAGGATCCAACAGTTCGCACAACTCGCCTGTTCTCCTGGTGAAGAAGTCTAACGGGAAGTATTGCTTTTGTGTGGATTTTAGACGGCTGAATGAGGTAACACAAAACAAAGTTGTGCCAATACCGTCCATCGCTGATATTTTTGACAAGTTGCAACATGCGAAGTTGTTCACAGTATTGAACTTGCGCTGCGGATACTGGCAGGTACCAATAAAACCCACGGATCGTGAGAAAACAGTATTCACGGTGGGCGAAAAACAGTATCAGTTCAACCGCATGCCGTTTGGCTTATCCGGAGCACCGTTCACATTTCGACGCCTGATGGTTCAGCTGGTAAAACGACTGGATAATGTGGCAGTATATGGAGATGATATCGTAATATACAGTAACACGGAATCGGAACATGCTGCCCACCCAGATGCTGTCTTAAATCGCACTAAGAACTCAGGACTCCGGATCAATGCCGAGAAGTCACAACTCGGACGATCATCGGTGGTTTCACTGAAACACAATGTGTGCATGCTGCTGGTTTGATGCAACGTTGGACTGCCAGAATGCCGCGTCGCACTAATCGCCATGAAACTACACCGCTACGGCACTGGTGTCGCAACCTTGAGTGAGACAATGTTTTCAGACCAAAGTAACCTCCGAGAAACAGGTACTGGGTACACCTTCTACTAGATAGGTTATCCGGCAAATGGTGGTCGAAAGCATGGTGTCTGTTTCACACTCGCTAGTCGCACCAATACTTTGATGTCAGACAAACCGCATGACATCCGTCCTGGAATCTAGTCCACGCGCCTGCGACTCGATCGAGATAAATGTGCCACATTTGCTAGCGTTTATGGTCCAACCATTTGTCATATTAATGGTACAAAGGACAAGTTCTATGATCAGCTGCCAGCTACTACCGGATCGGCACTGACCAGTGACTGACTGTTTGTTCTGGGTGACTTGAATGTTCCAGGTGGGCGTGACTCGATAGACTGACCAAGAATCCTCGAACCCTACGGCATTGGTCCAGCCAACGAGAACGGTAATCCTCTGTTCCACTTGTCTGCTACTCACGAACTACTTATCAGAAATTTGATTCCAGCTGGATGCGAGCGACATCCCGATGTGGACATACCCACGAAGCAGTCATCATCATTTGCTTGATTACCTGATTGTACGGCAGCGCAACATCCGTGAAGTGCATATCACGCGAGTAATGTGCGGCGCTGGATATAACATAAATCATAGGTCGGTCAGGACCAAATTGTTTATCTATATATGCAAGGCGACCATCCCGAAAAACGGCGAAAATTGGATGTCAATCGATTAGAGCACTCAGGGACAAAGACTGATTTTCAACGTTGTCTGAAAGACACTCCTTCATCTACTAAACGCAAAGGTATTTGGTAACAGCTGAAAGAAGGGATCACGGCAAGAGCTACCAAGACGAACCATATTGAGCACCAGGAACGGCCGGACTGGATCGGCGACAACAACACAGCTATCTTCAACTTGATACTAGATAAGAATGCGGAGTTTGTTGCACCCAAAATGGCCCCGAACAATGAAGACAGTAGAGCAACATTCCGAAGTACTCGTCGTCAACTGACCGAGCGTGTTCGTAGACTCATTAACGACTGGTGGCTACGCCGATCGCCGACAGCGCAAGCAGTTCTACGATTCGCTTTAGACGATTTTCGGTCCATCTGTCCAATCAACTGAATAACTGGTTGACGTGGACACCGGCTCTTCGTGCAACTAGTCAGAAGACCTCATGAAAATCTGACGGAAACATTTCGTTAGCCTACTAAACCGTCCTGATATCATTGATCGGGTGACCATGAACAACCTGTCACAACGGGATGAACTAGCATAAACCTGAGACAAAAGACATTGAAAGAGTGAACCCACTTTGCTCTCAGTCAAAAATAATTTTATGCATGTTCAGATATTGCACATTGATGAAAACTACCGGGAAATCCGGAAGTCATTGAAAAACTGCGAGGTGCAATAAGCTCTTTCGTAGTGTTGATAGTTTGAACTGTAATTGTAACAGATCAATTCTTTATGAAGCTCTTACTTTAACTGTTAGTTTTCATCCACTTAAGTACGCAGTTTTTGAAGCTGTGACATAACTTGAGACTCAAGAAGCCGGAAATCTAGATAAATTATCTTCAGTTATTTCTCGAAGGATGTGCGAAATTGCTGACCATAGTTTTAAAATACATTGCATATCTGAAGACTGCTGACCATCAGAAAGCCTATTTGGATTTTGACCAATTTCATACAGGACGGTTACGTAAAATTCGTGGTGAAGAAGATACCCCTCTATGGATCCCAGTTCTTAAAAATAAAAGTTAATTTAAACCGTAACTTGCTATAGATCTTTCCGTCGAACATATCACCAAATCGTGCTACGTTATAAGTATTCAATTGTTTTCAAATCTGCCTACTTTTGTTTCCGTGTTGTGAATACATGAATCGCCTCTACTAGTTGAACTACTTCTAAATAATTTAATCTACCCCACTGACCATAGACTCTATACTTTAACCAAATTTATCAATCTGTGTGTTATGACGTTTCTCTTCCCCACCTCGATGGAGTTTATTCTTCCTTTAAACAAATTAAAGAGTGTAATTTTGTTGCTCTTGAAAAATTTACCCATCTGTTACGGGTTTTTATATTTTTGTGTCCAAAGCTTACACTTAAGTCAGTCACAAATTTTTATGTTTACATATGACTTTTCTGTTAGACGTCACCTTGTCACAAGTTCTGAATCTTCTTGATTTCTTTATATAAAAGATAATTAATACCAAGTCAAATATCTTTTACCTCCCCTTACTGATGATATGGATTATCCTTCTAATCTGGCACACGAACCGATTGATTTGTGCGAATGGTCTTGAATTTTAATGAGAAGATTGTGGCAGTTTATTAATGACATCTGTTTTACCTCTCATGGCTTACACATTCCGATGCGAGACTCTATCAAGTTAATCAGCTGACGTCTACTTTGCTCACCAAAATATTGGTTTAAAAATCAGCCCCTGCACTGAACCATCCTATTCACTTTTGTGAAATACTCACCAATGGTAACCATATAATTATTTTAGCCTCTATGGACCTTATGGTTTCACTAGTTAGCTCACTTTCCCGATAGACAACTGAAACCAATTCTTGTTTATCGATGTTCTACCGCTAATAATCAGCCTTATATATTTAGGAATCGTGAATGGAAATTTTTCATGGAGATGTCAAAGTTGTGATTTAAGTGACATTTTGGGTCATGCTTAAGGCGCACATGATTGGGTCAGGCAGTAGTTCGAGAGCAAACCTCATCAGCGACGTTTTGCTTCCACTCCGAATTCTCATAGTCCGGTTGAATTGATTATAAATTTGATGGAATTTAAAGCAAAAGTAGACAAAAATGTGTAACTTTATCTGACAACAAAACGCCGTACGTGAAGCCTACAGAAACATGGGTAAGTGGTAAGTTTCGAATATTGATTTTAGTGGGCTGGCTTCCTGCAGAAATGATGACAGAATAGTGACTGATCCAGTGAGTAAAAGCACTTGGTTAAATAGCTTTCTCTAGTTTCGATAAGATGGGAGTTATTGGACACTCGGGAACACGACAAAAACCGTGTAGTTCTTTGAGGTCGTACTGTTTATACAAGCAAAATGTAGAGTAGGAATTTCGATGGCTTAAACCATTACTAATGCTAATGGTTATGGGGAAAAATGGTAACTTTTAAAGGTCACCCTGTTGCGTGGACCATGATCTATAAACGGCACCTACAAGAGTTTACTCTGGTACCATAGGGAATATGATGGTCGATTGAATTTTATATTGGCAAATATCTGTCAGTCTTGTACAGGTCAAAATGATTCACAATATTTGCCAGATTAATACTTCACGTAAAGGAGCAAATGGTTTTCACTGTATGCTCAAGAATTGGTTGCTTCCTAGTTTGTCGAATTTAGTGTACCCTAAAATGTGCCTTTGAAATTAATGACATTAGTTTAATCTCGGTTTTTATCCTTAACTACCCCCGATCTATTAAAATAACTAACTCACATGTTGTCGTTACTTCACTTTCTGTGTTCTTCATACATGAAGTATAACTTTCGGATTACTGTGAAGGTTCATGGCTCAAATCTTCTGTTGGTTAAGCTTATCCGAGAAAGCTTCTGGGTCCAAAGAAAAACGTTGCTGATAAACACTTCAGCTTTTACTATAAAAGTTTCCTCAAATATTTGCTTCCCAATCGGATTCAAACACATTCCAAATGGCTGAGTTAGCTCAACATCACACAGAACCAAGGATCAGTTTTTGTCCTATCATTCCCATAAATGAAACAAAAATTCATTAATTTTCTGAAGAAGCTCAATGATTTGAAATCAGTTAGGCATATTTCGGCCACAGACTGATGAAAGCATGTTATGTCAGAACACAACTCCGTCAATTTGTGACACTTCCGGTTTGCCACCATTTAGGGTAAAGGGTCTTCACGATCAAATGCACCTGGTTTATTGCTAAAAGTGTAGCTACTGACAAAGATTTAGTAGTTCAAAATGAATCTTAAACATCAGTACTGTTAACGCGTTCGCAGACGATGGTGCGTTGACAACTGATTATTGTGCAACATGGTACACAGAATTTAGTCTCACTTGCAGGGCTGTCTGATTACAGCATTCACCACTTGCTCCATATACCTAACTTACTCCTGGAACACTACGAGGGAAATGCAGGATTGCTTCTGATACTGTAATGTATTTCCTGTTCATGTGACACTGGGGACTGTCATCTATTTTGCTTCTGCCTCACTAGGTTCGGTTAATGGTCTGATGCTCACTGCCGCCGGTGGCTAGTGTATAATTGTATCACCATACTTTTGTTAGTGGTGACATAGTTTGGTTGTGTGATGAGTAATGAGACGAAACTGATCAGTATTAGTGATAATACTAAATTTTCAAACGTATCCAAATACGGATAGTACAGCAGGATCAATCGCTTCAGTGAAAACCGACTGTTAAAACGTTAAATGAATCTGATCTAATTGTGCGTGGCTGCATGGGTGAAGGATATGAATTCGCTTCGATACATTATAACTGTAAGGATATATGGGTGGATGGAAAATCTACGAAAGTGGATACAATCTGGATAGAACCTGCAGAAGTGTTAAAAATTTCGTAATTTGTTGGATGTTGGGGCTGGGCACTTGTTGTAACTCGATATACGGTCTACCAGCGCGTGAACAGACAACAGGATAGCGGTTAGTGAAACGGTAATCAACAACTGACTGCAAAGTTTACAGGATTAATACGTATATTCTCGGACACCCCGTCCACCCAATGCTAAAGAATAAAAACAGAAAAGACAGGCCTCCGGACAGAGTCACTTTATGTCGCTTAATCCGAAGACAACACGGTCACAAACTACACCACATGTAAAGGGTTTGTGTTTAATCAAGAAACATGGTCAGAGAGTGGACCAGACAAAGATTCACACAGTACAGTGATGTCCCAATTAAAGGACGTGCGTGTAGGTGGGGTGTCAGAATTCGGCACAAAGATTGAGAACGCACGTGAAGGATGAAGTGGCACATGACCGTGCTTACTTTGAAGGTCACGTCAAACAGTAATGAATTAGGATATTGCGAAGGCAAATAAAACGGTATTTTTGACTAATTAGGTTCTTCCTTAACACCATCCTCACGAAGATTGATAGTAGCTAGTCTTCTTTGGGTCAACCTGAATGAGAGTCGGTGGTCGGCGTTGCCGATGGTTCAAACATCTGGGAGGACAACATGTCTTGGCAGTTGATAGAGGTAAGGTTGACGCTTCGGGAATCTCGAACGTGTCCAGGAGTAGGTAAACGGTATAGTCCCCTGGTCGTCACGGATTCCTTCATTGACACCATGGCGTGGCCGGAATTGATTGCGATGGCGGACCCAAGTGTCCCCCGCAACGGAAATCTCATAAAGCACCTTACCCCGGCATATCATTATCACACCTTCTGCCCACTGGTTGTGATCGGGTGTATAATCGCGGTCAGGTCAGGTCAGAAGGGTTGTATAGGATACCAGTATGCATTGTGTTATTATTAGGCTACTATAAAACTAGCGCGTCATACACTCTAGTGAATCGGTCGGACTAACGGACACCCCTCAATCTATATTAGAGTAATCCATAGTTAATGCCAGTGGACGATCGGGAAAGTCAGTTGGTTAATTGGTCATTGTAGGTTGCAGCCCAAGTGTGAACTTTCGAGTGAAAGTTTTCACTAGGTTACTTTCAGACTATAAAACGACACCTACTTTATATAACGATTATTACTAATGATGCTAAGTCCATTGCGTGAATTAATTTCATGGAGTATTGGCTTAGACTATATGAAGTCTTTTCATTACTAAGTTGGTCCCCCTCGAATGGTGCAAGAACGCATTTTCATTTGAACTGTACAATTTGTAACTCTCGGTTAACACTTTTGGTTCTTACATCAATTGTCAACAATAACTACACAAGTATCGATTTTATTCTGAACAGGTTTGTTGCAAACCAAAACGATTTTGATTAACAAACCAATGTGCATTTTGGAAGGTTGCTTAAGATAAGCAATATATGAAAGTTTACCCATAGTAATTGATAGCATGATCAAGCAAAATAGGGCAGCGTGAATTATCGTACACAAAAGCCGTTGGTGAGTTGCACACCTATCTTAAGAGATGTGAAGGTGTATCTTCCTACAGTGATTTTTCAGTCGAATAAACCTTTATTTGTAACGAATATTTTTTTATGAAAAGACAGTTTTCGATTGCTTATAATCTGTTGATCAGTTTACCTTTGAAGCGGTTACCGAATAAAATCATTGCAGATAAACATTTTCTTAGTTCGTTAAGTGTCTGTCTGATGTGGTTGTCATGTTCAATTAGTTATTACGGCCTCGATCGCTCAACATAAGATAACCAATTGTGTATACATATGTAATCTGAAACATTGAGTTCTCTTTCTTCAGTTCATCAAGACAGTAAGAAGACATACACCGCGATACACAAGCATTTCGTACACCTGTACACACGTACACCAAGAATGGGAGTATCACCTGAAGTGCACAAAGCCGGTGTCCCCCTGAGGCCTGTCTATGTCATATGTGATTCAGCTCACCATAACCTTCCTCGATGGCTAGTTCATCCCCATGATCCCATCCGTGAAACCTCCAGCTTCCGTCCTCTGAAGGATTCCTTTGAGTTGTTTGATATTTTGGAGAATACTTCGATGAGTTCCATACAGATGTACTCAACAGGCGTTGACTGACAATTCACAAACGTTCCATTACATGAAACAGTTGATTATTTATGTAAGTTTCTTTTGATTCATAATATTCCATTATCCATTTCTATTGACTATCTTAAATACTTTATTCTTATGTGTATGGAAAACATCCTGCTTGATTTCGGTGGATGTCTTTATAAGCAAGTTGATAGTGTACCAGTCAGAAGCCCGTTGAACCCAGTATTGGCTAATATTTTTATTGGGATGGTCGAAGATGGATTATCGAATTATATCGACCAATCTTTGCGTTACAAGCGGTATGTCGATGAAATTTTAATATTCATCGATTTTGGTCATCAGTTCAATTTCACTCATCGAAATATCCGTGTCACTCGTTAACAAAAGTTAGATAATTCACTACCATTCTTAGACGTCCTTATTCATAGACGTTTAGACGGTACACTTATTAGGACTGTTTATCTAAAAGCCACGCGGAGTGAGCAGTACCTACACTTCTCTTCATTTGCGCCTGTAGCTTACAAATGTAGTTTGGTGAGAACCATTTTTCGCCGAGCAAGAAAAGTATGCAGAGCTGACCACCTAAAATCTGAAGAGAAGTTCTTGAAGAGTGTCCTGCTTGTGAATGGATATCCGACCAAATATATTGAAGTCGATTGCAAAGAACGTGTGCGCACCCCCAACCACAATAAGTGCCGAAGAAGCATGTTTTTGTCACCCATCCTTAAGCAGGTGACCACAATATTACCGATGTAAGTCAAAAGTTGAAATCAGCCATTGATCGCAAATATCCCACAATGGACTTGCGCTTGTTGCTTTCCACCCGCAGATTGAGTCTCCACTGTCCCCATCGTTCTTTCTCGGAAATCTTCATCTCTCATGTTATCTGCCAGTTCACTTGCAGTTGCGGTGACTCATACATTGGTAGAACGGATCGAAAACTGCTGCGAAGGAAGATGGAGCACATCCCCAAGTGGCTGGTGCAAACAATGACTCAACGCTGGTCAGTATACCGACACCCGAACAGAAGTCCGGTGTCTTTGTAACAGCTCATGCGGTTTACTCCGTCACGTCGTTCATGGTCCGACTGTGCAACCGCAACCCTGTGCTGTTGGCGTTCTCCTAGGCATTGTTGATCAAGCGTCACGCACCAGCTCTCTATTGGCAAAAGGTGCTGATGAAATCAATTTCGTTACCGTGGCAGTAACCCTGATTGCACCCATTTGACGTTTGTTCATATCAATAGTTTGTTGATACACGTTTAATCTACATAATCGGATGTTTTGTTTAATCGACTGATGAGAATAAACATATATAATTATCTACACGCTTGATATTCAGGGCCGTGATCATTAATGGTGCATGACACTCACATAATTCAGTCAAAAATAGAAGGTGAGATGAACATCACATGTCACTTTATTTTGCGTGCTAAGTGATCCAAACAGTTTTATCAATCAATTAATGTTCACTGACAGACTGAATGAGAATAAATCCCTCAGGCTGTTTTTTTTTCGCACCAACGCTCGATTCCAGTGTTTGTTTGCGACCTAATGGAATTTTCGTCTATACAGTACAGCAGTCAGTGCTGCTCACCGAATAGAATAGGGTAATTTCCAGAAGTGTTGACTGAAAACTACACTGGTCTGTTGGTGCTGCGTTCAGTTGTGAATGGCAGTTGACCTTTACATCTCCTACTGTTCATCGATAAATTATTGTCTATCTTTTACTGTACTACTAAACATTTGAAGGTAGTTGAATTTTCAAGTTGAACATCACCCGCAGTTGATCGCAGCTGTCGCATTCCCATAAACTTTCCAGTCGGCCCCTTTCGAAAAGAAGCACTAGACTCGAATATTTATCTCTCATTAAAGCTCATTAGTAGTGCATATCATCGCCACTGCGGGGACTTGAACCACGGACATTCAGTTCATGAGGCAACCGTGTTGACCACTGCGTCATTGACCTCACGTTAGGCACGACCGAATTATCATACGTGAACGCTCAACCACTTTCGCTTGTGAGTAATGATCAGATTGTCCGATTGTCTCGAAATGGAGACAATAATTGTCCTGTTAACTCCAATCGATAACCCCGCGATTAGGACTTCCTAGACAGGTCGAAATATCCGATCTCATTAAACCTGCTAGGCGATATTTTAGATTACTAATGAGTAGTCGGGGATTTGGTTTATTTCAATTTGAACATCACCCCCAATTTATCGCAGCTGTCCCATTCCTAAAGACTTTCCAGTCGGACCCTTTCGAAAAGAAGCCTAATGTGAGGTCAGTAGCGCAGCTCAGTGGTTAACACGGTTGCTTCATGAACAGCGTGGCTAGAGTTCTAGTCCCGGCAGTAGCAGGGATATCCACTACTGACGAGCTGCTCTAATCAGAGCGAAACTCGAATCTACTGCTTCTTTTTGAATGGGGCCGATTGGAAAGTCTATGGGGATGTGACAGCTGCGATCAATTTTGGGTGATACTCAACTTGAAATTAATCAAATCCCCGACTACTCATCAGTAGTTGAAAAAAAAACGTAATTTTTACGAAAGCTGGAATGTGATGGTGAGTAGATCGCAAATAATGTTAAGATAAACTGGTAGTTGTTATGAATTAATGTTCACCACTAATTGTTAACTATAAACAGTATTAATGATTGAAAAGTATTTGGAGAAAACTAATGACAGTAGTCAATGCAACAAATAAATTGTCTGCAAATATTGTGAATGCCAATAATGGTAACATAAATGGCATAACTGAAATAGTGATTAGTTGCATGACAGACTTGACAAGTTAAAAGAGACCCGACTGCGAAACCTCTCTACTTCGGCTGGATTCGTGTCACTGGCAGAAGCAACATCCCTGGACACGACAAGTGCTGTGCCAGTTGAGCTACTAAGCCGCACCGGATGCTCAGAGATTTTACATTTAGACGTAGTTACGTAGTTATATGGAATCCATCAAGCGACCCGGCAGACTGACTACCCAAGCAAGATTTCTCAGTCCGTTCACGCTGGAATCCATCAAAGTCACCAATGAGTGTTGTACTTGTATTACTGATAAGCAGTTCGGAATATTTAGTAATTTGGAAGAGACGCATTTGCAATTGTCGTGTCTGGGATGCTGTTACCTTCGTTAGTTCAAGGCTAGGCGAAGTCTGGATTCTTCATGATTAGGTATCTTCCACAAAGGCAATAGCAAATGCGTACAGCATGCTGAGCAGCTCGATTGTTTTCAGATATAGTCCGTGTAAAAGGTATCACCGAACACTACCCATTATTTCAGTCTTGGTCATTTTTGCGATTTAATCAGATACCCCAATTTGATTAAGCTCAACTGAATAGTGTGTAATTTTTATACAAACGATACCTTTTCGTCGGTTTCTGTCTAATTTTACTGTGATCACCCAAATCTAAACAGATCCGTAAAATATTCGAGTTCACCAATGACCGTTATTGCATCTGCTTATTCTAATTTATTAAACCGATCAGCCCACTCTTTGGTGAAAAACCTTGAAATTAACAGACCAAACAAAAAAGGAGCAACAATTCAGTGAAACAGTAGGCTGGTGTATTATAAAAAGCTGTGTATTCATAGAAGTATGATCAATACTCACACATCGTTATGTGATATCAGCGCGAATAAAATATTTGGTGGAATTTGGAAATAAAACGTTTCAGATGACAAGCGAAACTTGTCAAATGTCACTCTGTTTATAGCTGCTGATTTTGTTAATGTTTTTTTAAACCTAAAATAACTAAAAGTTCCTATTATCTTTATCTATCTACCTATCTATCTATTATCTTTACCTAATAATAAAGTATTCGTGGGACACTAAGATTAAAGAATTGTTTAACAGAGTGATATATATATATATATATGGTTTCAACAAACGCATTGAGACAACTTGCACGTAATCCAAACTTTAGGCGTGATTTTGATCGAGCATATTTGATGTTCTGAGTATTCTACAGCATTCTAGTACGCCATAAGGTTTACAAGGTTTAAACCTATTATTTTAAACTCCCAAACTCTGAATTACATTGGCTTACTTTTAGTCATAAACCAATAGATACTGAATTCTGATAAACGAGCTACTCTCAGGAGGATATCCATGCAAAAATATTTTCAAAACTTTTTCTGTAAACTGCTTACTGTATCAGACTGCTAACGTTCTGAACAATAAATCCTACAAATTACCATTTGCATCAGACTTAGTTGAGCAGGGAAATAACTTCTGACGTAGTGATATAAAGATGGGTTTGGATACATGTATAAGTGCGACGACTACAGTACAATCGTCTCCAGCGTTTTCATGATGGTTATTAGGAACGGTCAAGAATAACGTGTGAACTTTCCTTCTAGTAAGATGTTTCCGTTTCAGTCAATACAGCTTTTCATCACACAAACATTAATAAGTTAAAACTAGATGAGACACCGGAAATCTCCTACCCAGTTCCAAAGGCGAAGGAGTATTAACAGTACGACCAAACACACATGAATAACGAATATGAGAATATTTAAGGCAGAAAATGAAACACAGTACCTGCATCCAAAAGCCGGTATTATTAAGCCCGAAACAGTCCTCTCCTCTCAAATATATGGTATCAAAGAGCTGCACTGTGTGATTTCGATTACAACACTCCTGAGGAAGGCCACCCGAGGTGGTTGAAACGTAGAGTATTACAACTTGCTCATAACGTTGTGTTATTCTCAATCCATTTATCATTAGCTAGTCGCAGTTAACGGGATACATCACGATAATTGGTAGAAGGTATCAAAATGACTACTGTTTACATGTTTGTTCTCACCTTGTAGAACTTAGAGCGCACGACCAAAGTTCCGTGTCTGACCGTGCGTGAAAATCCTTTTGAAACCATCGAATCTCGTTTTTACCGAAATGCACATAAGATGGAGAACACAGCGATTGAATTTTTTCTCTGGGAGCGCACCTGGTTACTGCGGACTCTTACAATTGGAAATTTTGTGCAGTTGTATTGAGACAACAAAAGGCCAGCTGGTTTGGAAATGGTTAGTTCAACGGAGCACTGGTCTCTCATTTTGATTTGTGATGGCCACCATGAGAAACCTCTGTAGAAAGAGAGGTAAGAAGTTAATTCGACAATGATTTGTCTTAATCCTTGTAATAACACTCACGCAGTGGTGTTTTGTATTCATCAGAAGAAATACCTTGGCGCCAACAAGTATGGTTCATCGAGACTGAGAGAAAAAGAAATCTGAGTTGACATATTTTAACGTTAAGTATCTTGAAAAGGACTTCGAGCGTGACGATCTCCCTTCCAGCGGCCGCATATTTTTAACACCCGTATTTTTGTATATTAGTAAATAACTCCACTATCTCACAGACGTGTTATTTGGAATAGTGCCGAAATTTTAAGTTCTGCTGGAATTCTGAATGACTTTCCTACGAGTCTCCGATAGACAATTTGAAATTTCTCTGGTTCTTCTTGCACCACAGTTAATGAAAAACACCTTGCCTTTATTCCATACTAGCTTTCAACGGTGCTATAAGGGGACTACTGGAAATAGAAAAGTCTAACCTGTTTATAAACTGGAGTAGGACTGTGTCCAAACGAATCCGCTTTTTCAATGTCATACATTCCATTGTCATAAAAGACAAACGGACTGTAAAAAAGAACAGTAACGATGTTAAAAATAACGCTGTGATACAGGCTCAATAATGTCCTACTTAATCAAGTAGTAGGTGGGTGTTATAGAATGGTAACAATAAGGATCTATTCATTTTAACCAGGAAAAATTGATAATTATATCAACTTATCATGGAGGATCGGACCGATCTTGACACCGCTGGCTAAATCTATTGAACTTTCAGATGTCAGCCCATTTATAACTGGATTGTGACACCAGCGTGAACGAGTACTATATGCCCTTGAAACTCAGGCATGACAGGACAGCTATCATAAAAAACAATTGCTTCCTACGTTAATTCTTTTTTTTCAAAGTGTGCAACAAGCACAAAAGTTTATTCTAAATCACGATGTACTTGAGCCTTCTAAATGTTACGAGAACCGTCATACTTTGATAAATCTACCAAAAATAATTTAAGGTTTTAAATACCGTTCATCACCTCCCCAATATCATTCACACGGCAGAAATAATTTATCATATTCCGTCTGACTGGTCACGTAAGTTGCAATAGTATTGCATCCGTTTGTTAATCACTAAAACTGATTGGAACAGACGAGAACAAAAAAGAGACAGTTTATTGAATGAGCACTAATATTGTTGTGTGGTATTAATTTTGCGCTCTTTTTCCTAATGTACACAGCTGTGATCAACGATACACGAGAAATATCATTGCATATATCCGTAGTATGAATATTAGGAAGTAACCGAGGAGCTGTAACGTACATAAATGCTACAGACAGTTTTAAGTCAAGTGAGAAATGAAATTGTTCTGCTGGAATAGACGAAATTTTTGTACACATACTGCCGTAATGTCGAATTTTCATGTCTAAAAAATGTAACATTTGTTGCGCTTTTTGAAACTGAAGTTTTAAATCCAATACTGACATGCTTTTCCAACATAAACTGTCAGGCGGAACAGAAAAAATACGCACGATAATTAACAGAGTGTATCTGAGTTAGTTATTTTACAGTACTCACTGGTAACAGTTTGTGTATTAACCACAAACAGTGCTACAATAACAAAACGCCGCACAATCTTTCAGATCAGTCTAAATTATTGAAACTTACAGTAGTTGTCATAATTCAGTTATTCTGTCCTATCGTTATTGTCTGCCACTGGCAGAAAGGTGTGCGGTTTATTAAAATCTGGTGCAGACTAACAGCATCATATACGTTTTTAAATAACCATCAATAACGTTTTATGCCCGCGGCATCGCAGTATGCGGTTATGGTCTTTGACACATACATAAACTGGTGTTGAACTGCATATAAATTATGCACCGTTTCCAAAAATGTCCTGAAACTGGCGAAAGTCAAAAATTACTAACTAATGGCGACGTTCTTAAGGCAGCATACGAAATGTTACATATGCTCGGAACTGTCCAAATCAGTATGGTGATAACAACTGCGACTCAAAATGCACCATCCATACTGTCGAAGTAGTTCGGATAAGGGCTAGTCTAACGGAGCATCGGAAAATCAAGAAAACTAAAATATTCTCATAAATTTCGCCTGTAAATCAAGTGAAAAGTGAGTAATTGTTAACTTTCTGCCTAATCAGCTTAAAAACAGACAAAACATACGAAAACTTGAAAAATCTGAGCAATCTAAATTCTCCGTTCCGCATGTAACCTACAAACAGGCGCACATGCTTGCAGTTTACTTTGAACACATTGAAACACAGGTCTGTTCAAAGTGCCGCGTTTACGTTCGCACTGAAATCCGGACAAAGCATCGTTATGTTCAAGTAATTTCTGCGATATTTAAAAAGATTAACTATTTTAGTGTTAATTTCAGGATAATAGTTAAGTTGTATTAATTTAACGGAAGCTCAATTGTGAAAACTTAGGGTTTCGGCTAGATTCAAACCAGCAACGTAAGAAGAATGCTGAGACGCAGCGACAGCTCTACTGGCTGAGATGTGAGCCAAATCGTGGGTTCAAACATTTCACATTTTGTTTCAGTTACCCACCCAACCCACTTTGGCAGACGGACTCCACCAGATTCATTGTGGAACACTGAAATTGTATTGTTAAAAAGTAGTCCAGCGGATTCATTAAATAACAAAAGATACAGATGTGTGTTGCGACAAATGTTCTATGGACTCTGTTATATGAAACGAGTGAACTACACTATGAGCCAACAAAGTACCCCACATTCACCTGTTGTTACTAATTTTTATCTCTTCTGCCTTTACAGGCAACCATCTTATGTTGTGTTTTGATTTTGGGTTTAGTTCCGAGCTGCCCAGTTTGTGTATGAAACTTCGCACGAAGCCACGAAGCAATGTTGTTACCTGACCTGGTGTGGAAACACCTGTAGGCTACCTAACAAATCTGGATAACAAACCAAACAACATCCGACTGCATATTACAAACACGTTGAATCATTGTCAGTCTTGTTGTTTTCAGAAGGGTGCAAGTTACTATATTCTGCGTGCAAATTTTTTCCGTTACCCATAAGTCTCAGCATGAAAATTGATTTTGGGGTTGAAAGTATATCACGTAAAAAAAATACAGTAATCCAAACAAAAACACTTTCGATATTAACCCAAAAGGACCAAATGATTCTATCAGAAGACAATTGCAGGTTCATGAAGTATGAGGGCAGATGTGGCGATTAATCTGAGGCCATTCAAAGGAGGAAAAGTTAAGCAAGTAACCTAAGTAATTTGTAAAACAAGACGGTCCACACCTGTCACGACTGAAATGCATTGCTTTCATAATAGTATGACATATCGGATTGTGGTTACAGTTATCTAATAACCGTCATCAGTGCAGTTACCATCTATTTGGGTTACATCCGCCGGTTGGGATAAACGGATTTAGCGTCCATCAAAATTAATTAAACCAAATTTTTATGAGAACATCTTCCCGATCGTCTCGGTAGAAAACACAGTTACTCTGTTACCTCCAGCCGATAACGTGCCATTAGGATTTCAGAGACAGGTAGAAACTTCCGAACTAATTGCAAGGTGATATTTTAGATTACTGAATACCAGTCAGGAATTTGGTTAATTTCAATCTGAATTTTACTCACATTTGATCACAGTCTTCACAGCAATTGATTATTACTCACAAGCAAAAGTGGTTGAGCGTTCAGATATGATACCTCGATTGTGTCCAGTTTGAAGTCAATGAAGCAGTGGTCAACACGGGTGCCTCATGAAAGCTTAGCCGGTGTTCTGACCCCAGCCGTGGCAAACATGTGCACAATGGACGGAACCAGACAAGAGGGAAGGTTGACTCTACTGCTCCTTTTCGAAATAGGCTGTTTAGAGAGTCTATCTAAATGGGAAGGCTACGATCAAGTGTGAACGATGTTCAACTTGAAATTAACTAAATCCCCGACTGCTCGTCAGTAACCTCCATATATATATATATACTTGCATCTATCTGAAGATAAGTTATCAAAAACCTGCGCCTGCCTCCATGTTTACATTAATACTACTTTCATCCTGGTGCTCTTGTTCAGAATGCCGTCGCGGGGTGTAACCCTTAGGCTGAGGAATTATGAACGAAATCAAAGCGAAATAGGATAAAGCACTACGTAAACATGTACTTGTAACAACTGACAAGAACATATTGGTCAAACTCCTTGTTATTAGCATATTCTAGCGTGAAGTGTTCGGGAAATCATGTTGGAACAGTCAATTCCTTAGATCTCTCGGTGAAGTTCATATAACGCTGTAAGACGAATACAGTAATGAGACCAAATCTGAAATTTTCAGGCTCTCAGCGTGGCCCATAGCTCAGCTGATAAAGCACCTACGCGTCTAAACATTCCGCTCACATTGCTGGTTCAACTCCAATCGATGCCCAGGTTTTTGAAACCTTTTATATTGAACTATTAAGAATACATTTACGATATTCTTGCAAGCTGAACCGACGAAATGTGCTATCGTGCATGAAACCACAAATGGCCATACCGTAACTCATCATTCACGTGCAGTGGACATCGAAAATAAAAATAAAAGTCCATCAACAGGAATATTTTATACAGATAAACAAAACGGTGTTGTTTTTATATAGGGTTTACCAATACACGAACGTGTATAAATTGAAACTATTTCATATTGCATTTAATGGCTTTGGGTGTATTGTTGGTAGCCTTACAATTTAGCAATGCAACTTGGAAAAGGGTTATTTCTTTGATTGTGCTGAAAGTAACGTTTAGGTTGTGAAGGACTTAACCCATCTTGTAGCGCTGTTTAACGATACTGTTACAAAAGTTAGATCACATCCTGCCATCCCTTTTAATCAGTGCTAACTTAGTTTCATTTGGTTCCTCTTTTAGATTCAATGTTCATAAAATCCTGACACAGTTACTTTGAACATTTTCGTCTTATTCATGGAGAGAGCCGGTTCATGTTAACCGCGGTGGTTTTTCACCCGCGTTTTAAACCCTAATTAGAAAAACAAGGCAGATGTCATCCTTCTCGTGACAGCATTGTGTAGAAGTCCAGATGACTGGATTAATACTATTAACGTTTATATCTACTTTCTTTCGGTTTTCGATCAATAAGTTTTGTGGTTGGTGGATTCAAGCAGGGTATTTCTTCTGTATTGAATTTCGGTAAGTCTTATGAGTTAAACCGTACAAGGGCAATATTACGTGGATCTGCCGAGAGATGAGTAGCGTTCAGCCCAAATCGGGTCCGTTAATCAAAAACAAGGCTGGGCCAAAACTCTACGGTATTACCGAAGCGATAGATTCTATGTAGAAGGTTATTTCATATGTTAAAATCACAGTGAACAGCAAAGGAAAATACACAAGGGCAACGGACTTCCAAGACCACAGTCAGGGGACGACTACCAATGAAAAGCAACAGATAAGAACAGGACTGGGAAGTGAACGAGACACGGGAACAACTACAAGCCAACGAGCCAATGAGTAGGCCCGCGTGTCTTGGACGATCAGTAGCATAATCGAATGCTAATGAGAGACCAGGAATGAACCTGAAGAGATTAACTGTCAGGTTACTGATGTACAATACAACTGATAACATTTTGTGTGGGGATGTGATGCAGATCGCAATGTCAAAGTGGAGCAGATCATGACAGTCTAATGTAGGCAAGTCTTTAACTGGTAATCATGCAAAAACAAGTAAAACAAGACTGTTGACCAGCTGGTTCTGTGATGCAGCAATTCATGTCATCGACCCAAAACAGCTTTAACCTAGGCATTTCACGATAATAATGATGTATTTCCGTCTCAATAATTGTCGGAGAGAATACGCGAGCACCATCCAGCTTGGCTGACAACCGGACAACAACGAAAGATTTCCAGCGCAATTTTGGCCCACCTAGTTGATACGGGTCACAGAGTCAATGTGAATGTCGCATTCAAGCCGATCTACCGTGTCACACGTGTTCACACCAGAGGTGTGAAATGTCGCATTTTGGCTGCTGCGGAGGCGATCGGAATCCGGCTGCGAAACCCTAATCTGTGTGCGCAGAAGTCTTTTGTTCAAGCGCTGAAGTTACCATGGCCTGCCGTCGTTGGAACACTTGACACGGCACCACAGTAACCATGTCCGTTATCCCAAAATGACATTAGATTCACACTGTATTAAATTTTACAAAACCCTGACTTGACAACTGATTTCATATTTATTGTGTTGTATTTGGCCTGAAGATGATACACCGAAAACGAGCTTTTTCGACACGTTTTGACTTTTGATGAATCCACCTATAGTTCAATGCTGCCTTAAGGGTGTGGCGGTAGAGTTCCTTCGAATCAGTAATACAAACAAGTACAAAATGTGTGGTAGATGAACAATCCGTAGGCATTTATTTGATCGGTCCATCATAATGCGTGTTCCTTGATGAATATGAGCACGCTACTTATCATCACAATAAAATTGAAACCAGAACGACCTTGAGCATGACCGGAATTTTTGGTTTGCATTGTACTATGCAAGTTAGCCCAATTCCAGTACTTCCAACGTCCTTATGTTCTCGTTCGAGTGAAATTTTCGGACTTATTAGACACGCGACAGACTACTTGAGTGGAATGATTTAAGTTCACTTTGTGATCACCCTCAGCAAGGTGAGCGAGGACAGCCTTGTTGCCTTACCATGCACATGTCCTAATCAACGTTTATATTACATTCGCACTCAGTTGGAGAGCTGTCGTGATGATCAACCTACAAAACCTATTCAACAGGACCTAGTAAAAGTGCTGATCCACGCACTTAAGTGTTTAGTCAACAGTCTGTCTGTCACAGAACCAATTCAGAGTAGTTTTGATAGAATTATTCCGCAGCTTATCGTCCACATGGGCCAAGCTATTAAATTGACTGGATTTTTAGTTAACGATCGTCAACTTGAACTTACGCATGAACATCTTCTATATTCATTTCAACTCAAGTTTGACTGGAGTTCTACTGAAATGCTAAAGGTTACTCAGCAACCGCTCTCAGTCACAGTATTTACTAGAAATTCAGGCTCCTTAGCGAGCGTATGGTTTGGACAAGTTTTCTACCCCTTCGTTTAGATAACACACCAGACTTCTGTTTCGTTTCAAAGGCACAAGCATGTGAACGATTGTGCACTCATTTGCTTGCGTTATACTTCCATGAATATTGCTTTGAATGGTGCTGCTCATATGAAGTTATGAATAGATACCTAAGAAACGTGTGATTTTTCAACCAATCGATATGAGAAAAGCAAGTAGACTGTTAGGTAAATGAACATATATATGTATGTATTAGTATGGTAACAGGTCGCTTGATTACGATGTTGCTGTGCACATGCGTTGCACAAGTGGTATTCTAGTTGGTGAGGATGCACATGTGGCGGTAATGACTGAACTTGCCGACTGGAGAACAAAGCACGGGGTTTGTGAAGATGTCAGCCAACAGTTTTACGTGTGAATTCAGTCTGTTTAGCACATGGATGCGGATTAAGGGTGTAACGGAGGATAAAAGCCTACTTAATCTCAGTAGTGGTTCAGCGAAAGTCACTGAGCGTTCACATATGATACTTCAGTCGTGCCTAATGTGAGGTCAGTGGCGCAGTGGTAAACACGGTTGCCTCATGAACAGCATGTCCGTGGTTCAAGTCCCCGCAGTGGCGATGATATGCACTACTGACGAGCTCTAATGAGAGCGAAACTTGAGTCTAGTGCTTCGTTTCAAAAGGGGCAGACCGGAAAGCTGCGATCACTTGTGGGTGATGTTCAAATTGAAATATCAACTCCGATCTCAGACACGCAATTGTGGATAAAGTTTTCAGTGTCACTGAAAAATGATGTTACGCCCAATAAAACTCACAAAGGTGTGGTGATACGAAACGAAATACCTTTCTAGATTCAACACGGTAAACCTGACTACAGAAGGTGACGGATATGAATGTCATCTTCTCATATGATACAAACCCACGATGCTTTAGCTCAGGTGTGTGTTCTCCTCCGGTTGAATCCTTACACCAGATTAATATATGCACAAAGTATTGTTTGCTTTTCATAAAAACAAGCTCGTTTGCAGTTTTTCGCCAACAGGCCATATTCATAGCGTTTGTATGAAGCAGCTTTGTTGGGGCTCAACGAACAAAGCATGGAACGAATTCAACTGAGGTCAGCTACGTCATGAACCGATATGGAGACAACGTTTTGATGCAACTACGTCGCAATTATGACGTAACTAGGACTGCAGTAATTTGGCTGGTCGTGGGGTGAGTGGTGGGTCATAGCAAATGCAAGCGCTTCTGCGTGTACAAAGTTGAGTTATTCAGTTGAATTCCAATCAACTCAGCTGTTGCCAAAATTCGGCTTCTCACGGCTTTTGACTAACCACTGTTGACTAGGTAACTCGGACGAAGAGAAGAGATCCCGTTGACAATATGGTGCAAATTGTATGTTTTGCGCATAAAAGATGGAAACTTGAATAAAGAAGTACTACTTATTGACAAGGTAATCGCGTTTTATGTATAACACGTTTGTAGTAGTATGACAGTTTCCAAATGACCCCTAGCAGAGCAGACAGCTGTCATCTGAAGATAAGTGAACCAGAGCGTTTCTGTTCGTGTTGTAAGTAAGCTTGACAGCAATTCATCAGTATCACCCACGTTAAAACGACGCTGGAATAACACGGAATTCCATCCAAGTATTACATAACTATGTCCTTCGTCATGAACAGGTAGAAGAACCCAAAACCGGATCGAGTATTTAGGTGATTTGTGTAAAGGAAAGCTAAATAGAGTCGTGGCATCTGGACAGACAAAACAGAATTCATTAAGTACTACTGTGCAGGCAGACTTCACTTGCAAAGAGCAAGAGATCAGATATGTGCGATAAGGTTCATACGCACCTGTAATGAAGCAAAACAGGGATCCAACAGTCCAACCCTCTGTAAGTATCAAGTCAGTTGCAAATTTGTTGTGCCGTTTATCTCAAACTCAGTGGATTCCATAGATCAGTACCGACGTTGACAGCACTAACGGAAACTGTGCAGAACCTTAGTCTGCCTTGAGCTCCTAAATAGCTTTATATTTCTTGAGATATGGTAGCATAAGTAGTGTGTTCAGTAGTCAGACATGTTTGAGATGAATCGATTTGTTCATCTATGATGAGGTGTCCACGCCGGTTCGACGGAACTTCAAAGGTGAATTCTATAATCAAAAACACACCTTATTTGTTCATCCTGGTTAGTCCGTGAATTAGTGCGAGAAATTGCTTTGACCCATGGCTGTAGATCTAACCACACATACACATACTTATACAGTGTGTACTATATCACACTTCGCGGTAAATCCGAAAACGTCGGCGTTTGCTTCGCAGGCCGCACAAAGGAACATCAAATTACTGATGAGTAATAGGGGATGTTTATTTTTACATAGATTGAACATCATCCACAACTGATCGCAGCTGTCGCATTCCCATAGACCATCCAGTCGGCCATTTTCGAAAAGAAGCATTTGACTCAAGTTTCGCTCTCATTAGAGCTCGTCAGCAGTGCATATCCTCGCCACTGCCTGAACTAGAACTCCGTCCACGCTGTTCACGAGGCAACCGTGTTTACCACTGTAGCAGGGATACACACTACTAACGAGCTCTAATGAGTCCGATGCTTCTTTTCGAAAAAGGACCGATTGGAATGTTCATGGGAATATGACAGCTGCGATCAGTCGTCGGTGATGTACAATTAATGCATTGCTATATCACGCATGACTTTTCGTTTTAAACTGAACGTTAAAAGGTTATTCAGGCAATTTTTCTCTTTATCTAAGGTTCACCTAGAAACTGCAGCTGTGTGATTATGTCATGGTGGTGTTCTCTACGGCCGAGTGGAAAACTAGACCAGAAAACTAATTGGGACTAGCCCCTCTCACACTTTTCTGGTTCAAGAGAGAGAATAAGATCACCGGAGGAGCTCTACACTGCAGAACTGATAACAGTTGAATCGAGTAATGTGACAGTGTTGTCACGCATGTGTTTAAACCATACACAAAACAGCCTACGCAAGCTGACGTAGTGAACTAACGTGATTGTATGCAAGCAAGTGTACACTTTCGTATTTTTGAGTAGCTGTGCTGAAGTTCTGACTCAGTTTTTTCACACAACCTCTTCTAGTTTACTTCAATCGCCACAATTTTATGAGGCTCATCATAACGACAGATAAAGATACAAATATCTAACAACTGAGTAACCTGTTGTAAGTTGACCGCTGGGCCACATTTTCACGTTGAGTAGCAGAATAAAAATTAACGGAAGTACTAGAACGAGTGAGTCTGCCAAAATAAAGCTTACCTAACCTATGTGTGGTTCGTTGTCAAATAATACGGAAGAGTTGACTTATGTTACTTTTGAGCGAGTTGTAGGAGCTAAATGCAAAGATCCTTACTCGTAGACTGCTTTAATGTTATCGGGGACCCGAAGATGGTGATTCCCTAGTCTGTTGAAGCAACAATACAGAGGCCATCAAGCTATGATACAATAGTGGCTACTCATATTGACAAGCACAATTATCTGAGCTCCATCCCAGTATTATATCGTCAACATCACATTAACTGAATGACTTTAAAGCAACGACGTAGCCGACACTGTCTCGTCTGATGTGGAGACGTTAGAAAGAATGCCGTCATACAGAAACAGGAAGATATCACGAAGAATGCCACAAATATATAATGATTTGACAATTTAGAGACTTTTACCAAAAAGGAACTAAGTAAATATTGCAGCTTGTAAATGCTTGATATTCAACTCTCGGTCAGCTGAGGTAAAGACCGTGCATAGTAGCTTCACGGTCGCTTGGTCCAATAATAATAGATAATCACTAAGGCTAACCGGAGTCAGTTTAAAACCACGAATATACGTATGTACATCATTCTTCTAAATGATTGGGAGACTATGGACATAGAGTACGAGATTAACTGACAGACAAGTTAATTGTCTGTGCTTTTTTGATGATGGGATAGAATATTTGTAAACCATAATCTGCAGAAAGAAGGGTGGGGTTGTTAAGTTGACAATCACACTAGAGGTTAATCGAATCTGACATACTGCTGACTATGTCTGTACTAATGACTTTTACATTCTACACATGTGCATCTAGGTTAAACCCCGTTAAGTTAATGGTATAAAAATATGCGTGTATAAACAGTAACGCAGTTTATCCTAAGCATAAATGGGAAAGCTCTGATGTTCACAATTCTAATTCGGCCGTAGCGCACGAACTTCAGCTGTGTTCGTAATCAGCTATGATGTTAATCTGTTCGTTCGACCAGAGTAATAATCCATTTAGTCCGTTCACCCACTCTGAATGTGACCAAAACAATGGATGGACAGCAATCTTGTTTGGGGTTACGCCAAGACTGCGTACAAAGGTCTCGCCTGTTAATCCGGTGGAACCACTCTAATATTAGTGAGGATCCGTTACTGTCCCGGGCATATACTAGCTTCAACTTTCGCTCACCCTAGGGCTGAAGATTCATTAAAACCAAACAAACCCCTCATTTAAAAATAGATATTAAAGCGTTTGCAAGTCGCGGTGAAGTATGGTGCGTGTGCACCGACATTACTGACGAAAAGTCACGACTGTCGAAGCCACAACCGATAGGATTAGGATGCGATTCAAAACGTTTTAATCACGTTTTGAGATCGTCACGTTAAACCTGCAGAATATTTCCAAGAAAACACTAATGTGGCAAACAGTCATTCAATAAAGCAGTGTTTACAGTCCAATTCATATGGTTCTATACCGGTTGTGTGCTCGCATTTACGAACCGGAATTCTCGTTCATAATGCAGCTAGGTTCCCAATTAAACGTCCTTTACATATCTGTCTGGTTCTGTGTGCTTATCTGACGTTTTCTGCCCTGAAGTTTCGGATTCGTTTTGCTTGATAGTGTAACTTCGTTCTCTGCTGATCAGTCTCCCCCCTCACGTGGCTCGCGATTCACCTGTAGGTTGCCCTAAAGATTTGCCGTCACCGGGATAAGATATTCCAGTGGGTGTTGGAATAATCGTGTTTCACTTTGTCACCAGACCATATTACTAATAGTAGGATGAATAAGTGAAACAAAATCAAGTATGTGGCCAAAGTGACACATTCAATCATTTCGGGGATAAAACATGCATTAGTTTTCTTAAATTTTAGCAAGCTCAGAAAAAAATGCAAGCAATACGTGATTATAGATTACTTACAGTTTGTTTCAAAACCAGGATTCTTAAGTTGATCGCGACAGCAATAACGTACATTTACGCATGGGATTTGTGATTACATGAGAACAGAGTTCGGTCGGCGTTTCCAAGGCGACAGTAGGCGACTTGAGGGTGAGCAAACATTACATCACTAAAACTATGGATCATAACTGACGTTCTCTGCCGACAAAATTCCGTTTCAGTCATGTAATTATACCCAGAGTATTTATAAAGAGTGGAGGTTGCAAACAACCGTTAGCGGTAGTTTTCATCGTATACTTTATTGCATATGCTCGATAAAAGTGACCGAAAACATCTGTTTGTAACCTTGGTTTTATATAAAATTCTGTTTGATTTAAAATTGTACCTAAATACGGCTAGATGAAATTGTTACGATCAGACCAGAGGCCACAAAAAGAAATAATCCCGACCAGACGAACCTAACAGTACTCGCGCAATTGTAACAAATTACACGATGTGTTACATTTGAAATGTTAATGGTAAATATAAATTCCACTCAGATCAGAATACGCGGCACCTAATCGGTTGATCTAATACGTCAGTGATTCTGAATGTGCATTACACAGTCGCTCTGTTCTTGCAGCCTTAACAGCAGTAGTGTTTACCAAATCGATGTATGTATAACTGGTAATATGTATTTAAAGAATATGTAAATAGATGCCGCATCCACCAAACGTAGCACTTTAAGTATGTTTCCGCACTCCACTTGCATGAATCCCATCCTAGACATTTATCTGAGTTTCGCAGGTCCATGTGTCAGCTTCAAAAGTAGCACACTGTGGTTTGTCCTCCATTTCATTAGTAACATGCGTACAAGACCATCACGCCACAATTGTTGTAAAAAAATAGCAGCTGACCTATGGCCGTCCAGCATGCCAGAACTACACTCACCCACTCAAATGGTTTGTTGTGAACACTGCTGAAGCACACGCGCACGGGAACTGATTGTTCTTTTGGTATGTCACACGATACCTGACAGTGTGCCTGGGTTCAGTAAGTGAGCCACAAATTCAGGTTACCTGACGATGTGAACCGACATTTCTAACCATGAGAAAGCGATTATCGAGTAGTGACAAAGCAATCACTCTTGAAGGGCTTCTGAAACAACGTACTAGGTAGAGCCTTATGATTAAACTGTTTGGTGCTGCGCATGCTTATCTAGAACCGCTTTAAGATTAAGGGATTGCTTAAACAGTGAACCGACAGTGGATTCTGATTAGAATGGTGACACCCTGAAGTAATGTTGACGGCGCCATATTTAATGGTTCACACGTTTGTGCGTAAAACCTGGGGAAATGTTCATTACAAATAACGTTGTATACCACAGGGCTATGCATCTCGCTGGCCTGCTACCAGCTGATGGGTTCAAGACGTCGAATGTTTTGCTCTGAATACGGGGAGAGGAATACAGCTTGCGTTCATACCCGGTGAGGATGTTTTAGTTGTCTAGGTTTGTATCAAAACAGGATGCATGTCTGAGGGAGTAGTAAACACTGTCTAGTAGTTTAAATTGTTGAATGCTTGTAGTGAAAAAGACAAAATCAACTTGTATGAAGCCGCTTTGTGCTACGGTACCTGATCGAATACAGTGTTGAACACTAAGCACGTCTCAGTTTTTGAGTAATAACGCTCTGAAGAATGGTGCTGTTTTACCGTAGTCTGAGGATGGGAAAACATTCCTTAATTACTGGGTACTATTTAGGTCCACGTTCCTCCCGTGAGATGAAAACGAAGCGGTTTCCATACTGTAGTGAACACACAAAATTCCTGGATGACCACAGTTTTAGTTCAGAGCTGATCTATTTCGAGCCGGCTTATACGACATACGCCAGTTTGGCTAACCTTTGATGCGTTATGTATGACACGGCTGACTCTTGGTAGCTGGTGCTATTTTGATCTGACACTCATCCTGTTTACCAAATCTGTTAATATTGGAGGTAGTAAGACCCTTTACCGTGTTATTTTGCATTGTTTATCCACCTCCAACTAAGACGTTCCGGTCTCAAAAGCATGCTTGTGTTATTAAGCAAAATTTACTGCTTAATTTCATTTTACTAATTGATCCGCTGCGTAAGACTGTTAACCCGGGTCATTCAATTCCCCGGGATAAGACAGGCAGTAATCTAACTCAAGCCAATCTGCAGTTCCTAATTTGATTTATCTGTGAAGCAACGGCAAGTTGTTTGCAAACGGAGTTAAGTTCCAAGCACTACTGCAACGGACATAGTTTGAATTTGTGTAAAGCACACAGAGAGTTAGAGCCGTTTTCTGATTCCCGAACAAAAAAGCCGTAGAGTCGGCGTGACAAGTGAGAAGGAAGGAATTAAACCAGCCACCTGGAGGGGTGATGGTCTGTTACGACCAACTATGAATAATTTTAACTAATCTTTACCGTAAACTGTCAGCATGTTGGTGCTGACATAAAGTTCAGCCAAGGAATGACAATGGGCTAGCCTCCGGGTCGTCTGTTAGCTGACGTTTACATAAAGAAGCTGAAGACTAGCCAGTTGAGTATAGTAAATGAGCGGTTTACAAATTCTAAATGCTACTTAAATGATAGTTTTGCGTCGTCAATGTGGGCCTCAAACCTATCTGTAACAACACTAAATTAACCATGGAGCCAGACATCAACGGTCAAATACATTTTCCGGAAGTTCAACTCATAAGTACATAAGATGGCTCAATCCAAACAAGGTTAAAAAGAAACGGACATGCACCTTGACAGTTTCGTTGAGCTAGTAGAACCAAAATATCGTGCGATATCTGGTGAGAAGGGCGTTGCAGATCAGCATCACTGACACTTTGCAACCTGAGCTAGACATTCTACAAGAAGTATCTAGGCAGAATGGTCACTTAATACGTTTTACTTAGAAGACGGTGAGTGCTGTCGGGTTGATACCAGAGTCATTGTCTGTGATTAAAAAGTATGTATTTACTAGTCTCTCAGAATATCAGCTGAAGCAGCTTTCCATGTAACTCAGTTGTGCGTGAGGTTCCCCTCACCTTCCGTTGTCATGTCATAACTGGTAGATAAGCTTTCATGTTCCATAACCAGGTGTTGTGCGTACTCGTTTGTTTGCCCGTGTCCGGCATCATAATTTGGTCATACTAGGGGACATTCGCCTGATGGAGCGCGTGGACATCAACCTGCGTGGTTGAATATTTTCAGCATTAAACCGGTTTCAAGCGCAGCTGTTGTTCAGCCGACCGGCATCAATCAGGTTGTCATTCAGATCGCCTGTTGAATGCCAAACAATTGATCAATACGGAATAGATTTCGAGTGCTGATCATTATCGAGCCCTCTGATATTTGATTGTGCAAACCTGACCTTCGCCGTTAGAAGAAGTTTGTATGGACACAAATTCCCCGGGGCTCCCATCATTGAGACTCACAACATGGAATAAGAATTGTGTAGCTGCTAGGAAACACGCAAACCATAAGTTTTATTACCCGATTTTCTTACCCACCGGAATTATTTTTTAGATTTACTGTATTGTAAGCAGCGTGATGACTGAACACAGAAAACCAGTCTTGCTCGCTACATTGTTGTTTTCATAACGTCAACCGCGGTACTTGTTGGCACGGTAAGCAAGCGCAGTACACAGATTAACACCAGGTGACGCCCAGGCAGTCTTGCGGACCGTTTACAAGTGAGAAGTATTGCGCAAATAAACGTGCGCATTTACGAACGCTGAAAGAACAGCAGCTAGTTGGGCGATGAGTGATGAGAGGAAACCCGTGTGTGAAGCGATATTGAGTTCAGATCAGTTCGATAACAGCACTGGCTGACCGCTGTGACGGATCTTACTGGCGCGGTTTGTTATTTGTGGTTAGTTCACCCAGGCAGTGAGTGCAGTGTGTGGGTTGTGCCATCCCACTGGCGAAAACTTCATTTGTCAGTCGGGCGACCTGTTTTGCGACCGAGTATTGTCTGGTCTATTATCAGCCATCGGTTTTACACAACGAGTTAACTTATGCGAGTTGACTTGTAACCTCTTGTAACACTTCCTCGGCGCCGCTAGATGGCTGTCTGTAACTGTCTGTCTATCTTCAGACAAGTTTACACTGGTAGGATATCAAAGTGATAAGCAGGCCACATAAAGAGAATTAGGGAACGTTGTCTTCAGTCGCGAATGGCACCACTCTTCTATAACTCTTGACTAAAAACCGAACTTCCAAATAAAGCGAATAACGTTATTTCAGAAAGGTAGTAGTGTATTGAGTGATTCACTGAACAATGATTTTTACCAGGTCCACATGCCTAGCATTAGGGCCATTCAACGGTTGAGTGTCGTTGTCTCCCATAATGACTGGTTTTTGGATTAGCATACTAATTAGTTGATGAACTTAACGGGAGAAATGTAATAACAAAATATTCATCGGCAAAGAAAGTTGCTGACTTGAAACTAGTTACACCGCACGAAATGGAGACACTATTATGTTTTAGATGTGACAAGACCACAACCCTGATAATATTTCGAACTGAGTATAATAGTTTAATGTTAACGTGTAAGATTTAGTGATGTGACAATCACCACTGTTCAAAAGAGGCGAACTAGATATGGTCGTGTAGCAATAATATTAACATTTCAACCTAGGAACAGACCATTTTGCATCACTGTTCCATGAATGTGCTGAAACAGTAAATGATGATGACGATACATAGACAAGGTCAGTATCACAATCATCCGACCGGAAATCATCGTTATATTCTATAGATTTACAGTAATATCGAAAACTACGGTAACCTAAAATTGTGTTAACAATCAATGTTCAGAAAAATTAGGATGGAATTCGAGAAGCAGGAGCTGAGGATCGTAAAATAAAGTAAAATAAATATTATACGAAGACCTTTACGGAAGAGTAAGTTACCAAAGTAGTAGACCGGCGTCAAATCGACCTGACTGTGTCACTAAATCTTATAGAGTTCAAAGTAGATATGCCGATATTATCTATTAGCTTCCAATAGGATTTGAAACATTGACTTTCCTTTATCCAGTTCATTAAGACGGCAAGAAGACATACATTGCGAGATGCAAGCATTTCGTTTATTCTCATCAGTCGAATACATAAAACATTCAGTTATATAGGTTCAGGGCATGGCGACAAAATAGTGAACTGAACGAACATCAACATGGGAGTAATCAGGGTTCACTGCCACGGTAACGGAATTGATTGCGTCAGCACCTTTTGCCAACAAAGGACCGGTGCGTGACGCTTGATCAACAATGACTCGGAGAACGGCAACAGCCTACGATTACGGTTGCGCAGTAGGACCATAAACGAAGTGACAAGGTCAACCACATGACCTGTTGTGATTAAGTGTTTCGCGATCGAATACGCCGGGTTTCTGTTCGAGTGTTGGCATACAGCCCCACGTTGACTCATTGTTCGCATTAGCCACTTGGGGATGTGCTCCACCTTCCATTATCGTAAATTACGGTCCGTTCTGCCAATGTATGAGTCACCGCAGCTGCAAGTGAACTGGTAGATAACATGAGAGGCAGAGTTTTCCGAGATAGGATTGTTAGTTATTAGTCTCCAAACGCTTCTTCCGGTGTGAGAAACGGCGTGTTAGCAAAAGGGTTAGCTTGAGCAGCCTGAAATCTGTAATCACAGGCTATATATTTTGCGTGCAATAATGAAGCAGATGCCATTCTGCACCGCAAATGAGGTCAAGGAATGTCTATCCGTGAAACAATAACACCAGTGACGGTAGCCGTGCTAATTTAGGCGTTGTTAGTGCTATTAATATATCTGGATACGTTGAATTTTTGGTTGGTCTAGCGCTGTTGAGTGCATGACGGCTGTGAGTGCCACCTTGCGAGGTGGCTTCAAACCTCTATATAATTTTGACAGTGGTAAAAGCAAAATTCGCTTGCAAAAAAACTCTGCAATTCAGCAACTGAGGCCTGAAACCAGTGGGGTATGGTAGGTCATAGCTTGTGTCCCGCATAGGGTGAGCTAGGGACAAACGTCCAACAAGACCTTATAGTTCTCTAAAAAATTACTGTTAAACGGACACGTACACAGTGTTACCTGATAGGGTTCGATCACGAGTCTACAAACATGATAAACACCATAGACGATTCAGAATTTTTGCGACAGATACTCAGCCGCACAATTCAGTTCATAAACGGTGAAAGAAAACCGAATATGTTGGCAAACCAGACTTGATTAGAGTAAGCTTTCTATTGCGAAATCCGGTGTAAACATTTTGTTTTCACTCCATTCTGCCGTTACATACTTACAAGTTGTTCGAAACAAGGTCCACTGTATAGTCGTTTTTGTGGCATGACTATTAATCGAAGTGTTTTGCTTCAGGGTCCAGTGTATTAACTGGGAGAGGCACAGTATGGAAATATGTACACTATTTCAGAGATTTTCGTTGATTATCAAAATCAGCGATTAGGTGCAAGACATCGGGGATTCAAGCCGGATAATCAAGTGAAAAAATTTGAGATTGCAGTGGTTGATAAGCTTTTTTGGACTTCTGAATTCGACTTACATAACCATTGGGTTAGGAAAAGTTGAGGCGTAAAATTTGGCCAGTTAGTGACAATCTAAACGGCAGTTGGTGTCCTAGACTTACCATACTGAATAAAGCTAATTATCTACAAAGAAAGAATCTGGAAACTGCAGTGGCCTTCATGAAGTCGTCCTAGCAGCAAAGAGATTTGATACGATCAAGTCTACTTGGTTGGTATTCATAAGCTCTGTAGTTGTATACAGCATGTTTCAGACTGTGTGCGTCACATGACATTTTTGCCAAGTGTGAGCGTTTCCGTGTTCTTTCAATTTCAGTAGATTGTGCTTCGTCCAGCAACGTTATCGACATGAATCTACGCTACAAAATAGACACTGAACAACAGATGAAAGTCGGTTTGAAAATTTTTATTCTCCAACTTGAGGACTTTGCCTATAATCAACCTATTTATGAAAACATAGACAACGTTAAAATCGTCTTTTGTGATTACCAAGGTGGACCGAATACACTGGAAAACTAACACACAATCTCATCAAGTTAGAGCTTATGTCCTCTGATACAGATTAAAAAAAAACATTACATGACCCAAGTTTTCAGAATGCGCTAAAAAAATGCACACGTGTTCAAGTCAATGACAGTGACTTATTTTGCATTGGATTTAACATAATGATGGGTTTATTTGCGCATTATCACCGAAACATTACCGGTTTGGTCATTATTCTCTATATGTTTGTCCAGTACTAATTTGATTTAACAAAATTGCATTGCTGGTGAGTTTGTAACTATTGACCAACTCTGATTTGAGCAGATGGTTTGCTGCGATAATATATGACTGGTGGTCGGTTATGACGTCGTGAGGAAAAAGTGAGACCGACGAGAAGAATTACAGAACCCAGATGCCTGAATATCCCAGAACAACAGGTTTACTATTCATTCCAGTGTTTTAAAAACAACTCGTTGTCAAGTTCGAGATAAAAATGTATTTGTCTGAGACCACTTTTATAAGAACTCATTACTTATCAGTGGGTTTGACGATGGTTTTTAGTAAAATGGGTTCATCCTCAAATTGTCCTCAATTGTCCGAGCATGTAACCTTTTGGAAGGTAGAGTTTATATTTTAAATTCACTTTTATTTATTCTTCATGGAAACATCGTTCGTTTCGAGAGGCAACACGGGAATGTATTGAAGGAACATTTTGACGAGATAATCATCCGGTATCCACGTTTGGTTACACCTTTTAACTCATTTTATGCACTAAGAACTACCCAGTTTTCGTGTTTTATACCTAACCTAGATTATCAACGCTTGTTTTGTTAAAATCCAATCAAAGATTAAATGCGGCAACTTAACACAAACTAAAATTTTAATCATCACTTAGCAATGCACGATTACAAACTCTCACCTGCAATTTGTCTAGCTAATTTTGTTAAAAAATGAAAACCAAATTCGATGTTGTCACCCTTCATTCAGTTTATCCAAGACAGTGGACAAAAAAGCAAAGCTATGTACATCACCACAAGTGGTAACCAGCGTGCAGACGTCTTCATATTACTGAAAGTGAGAAAAAGTATTAGCATAATAGACAAAAATGGATACACACAAACATTCAACAACACAAAGAAATAAACCGACAATGTGGATGTGCAGACAGTTAATGCGGTGACCAGTTGAGCTGTAATTCTGCATCAGAATGGATAACAAAAAAGACAGTTGTATCGACGAGTTGTGCGTTGATTTGTTAGTGTCAGAAGAGTGTCGATTTGCATGCGAGGAAGAAAAGAATTGGTCAAAAAAATATATGAGATCAGCTCAAAATATTGCAACATGAAAGGACTTAACGTATGCTTGCTTCTGACAAACTGCACTGTCTTAATACAGATTAGTTGATAGTGCGTTTGAAATCGTTCTGTGTAACGAAAGGCGCAAATTATTCCTAAAATAAGAGGTAAAAATGTTGAGGAACAGAATGGTCCTTTTTCAGTAGATCCAGCTGCAAATTAAATCTTCTCCAGTTCATTAATTTCGGATATGGTTGCTTCGGACAACGAATGAGAAGACAATGCCTCGGACATATCGTGCATCTCTTGCTCTACTCTGTACAACTCGCGTAAGTGAGCTCCTTTCAACGGACGTTCAGTGCGCGCAGTAAACAGTTCATCGGGGTTCTCTTTCCATGAACTATTGCTATGTTTCTTGGTTCTTTCTGTTTGTGCTGCCCCTGTCTGGAAATATTCCAAATTAACATTGCGTTCTTGACGTGTAGTTTCCAATAGATAATATCGAGCTACCGCCTCAGCTGCAGCTCTTCCATTGCGATCATTTTCACTGCTACTAGCGGCTGCAACAGCTTCTAATTTTTTTCGTACCGACGGTGGCATCAACAGACTACTGAGACCTCGAAGACGATTTTCGTCTGCCTGATCTTGGTCACATCTTGCTTGGTAGGACATATTGGACTCGGCATCATCTGGACGATGACCTTTGCTTTCACGCCGGGACAAATCTTGCTCGCGAATGGCATCCTGTTTTAATTTCAAATCCTTTTCAATTGCTTTCTGCGTCTGCTGGCGTTGATAGTTAATTATTGAAAGCTCTGAAAACTCACAACACGGTAATGGTTTTAGTGTTAGAGCAATTGTAGTGTTCCGAATTTAATGACACGTTTAACTTACTTACAGACAACATATTCTCAAAAAACGTCAAGTGGCTGGAGTATGTAGACATAGTTTCCCAATCCTATTTCTAACCTCATGATTTTCGGTTTGATTACAGCCCCTAGTTCTCAGCCAGATGCCCGCATACGAACAGCCTATTACATACTATCTGAACTAACAGCACATTAAAACTGTTTACAACCTTTTTCTATGGGCAGTTGATAGTTCTGGTTATTGTGAACTGAATTCTATCGGCACCTAACTTCGTAGTTAAGAACAATTTTCAGGCGATCAATTCCGAAAGCCTTGAGGTTGAACCTTGTTCAAACTCAGTTTTATAATGCACTTCTTCTGAGTTGGACATTTGTTCGGTCCATCACGCCTGTTAGAGCCTAGTTACAATCACCGTTCGGTTGACTTCGTATCATATATAATCACAAACCTATGCCAAAACACTAAGGTGCAGTCCATTATGGATAAATACTGAATTGACCGGTGATATCTGTAGAAAGCAAAGTAAGTGTCATTTTACATGTAATGACCAAAACTGTGTTAATAACTTCTCATTCAGGGTGAACACACCATTAGCAATTAACCTGTTAAACAGTGCTCCTTACTTACTAATGAGCGTTTTGAAGACAAGTGGTATAAGTTGAACATCACCCATAGACAGCTGTAGATTTGTGAATAAATAAACATTTCCTCTGACACACTTCACAGGGAAGCATTGAATCTGGATTTCCCTTTTGTTAGAACCCCTCAGTTGATACATTTCATAAAAAAACCGGATTGGATATTTGTTTTGGTGATATATGTTGGTATACTGTTGTTGACGCACTGGCACATTTCCAACGTTGGGATAATAAATTCCCAACGGACAACCAACCATTTCGTCTCTTTACATTAACAGTAAAAGATTGTCATCGATTGCAGCGCTGCCTAGATTGCATTAGTTCAATTCACCCGTGTAGTCTGGAAGATTTTGGTAAATTGTTCTGCTGCCTTTCACACCTTCAGCCTTTATGACAAAGTAAATATTTTACGGTGAACTGGAAGACGTGCAGTTCAGCAGTACATTAGTTTGTTATGAAAAACTTTGAAGAGAAGATCGTCGACTTACGAGAGCTACCCAGGAAGCTGCTCAACTGGTTATACTATTGTCTGCATTATATACATTATCGTATATATTATTGTGTTGTATTATTGTTGTTGTATTGTATTATGGTATATATCACTTTCTATATTCTATTATACTGAAGGGGAAATTCTGGTCCGCTAGCTCAACCATTAATATAGACAGAACAATTGCACCGATTGTCTTCTGAAAAACCAGAACTATTTTCACATGCAATCATGGCTGGCAGTTCACCAGGTGAAGAGTTTAACAGGACATTTATTAGGAAACTTGGACCAGAATGATCGAATGGTTTATCACAGACAATTCAGTTTAGGCCAGAAAGTTACTATACTGGAACTTTAGTTCAAATAGTTGATGAAGTTCAATCATGTTCCGACAGACCGTGGTATTCGCACGACTATGTTGGACAGCACACCTGAAAAAAATACAATCCACTTTGCAAACCGCACCATCTTTTTGTGAAACAATAGATTACTATTCATATTCTATTCGACTTACAAAACTAAAATTCCAGGAGAATGTAGGGACTTTGGAAGTGAAGTACTGCTTCTTAGCCAATTAGGAGATAGTATTAAGTTTCTCTCTAATACTCTGATTAAATTGTGCGTCTGTGATGGCCACGTCATTTACCAGTTGTTTTTTTCGCAACTTTCAACACTCATTTCTGAAGTGAACATCACTAAAACTTGACTGTAGCATTCGTATTCCCATGGACAACCAGTCCTTTCCGAAAAAAAACACCACATTTGAGTTTTGCTCTTTTGCAGTGTCAGTGGTGCATATCCTTGTCACGGCCGGGACTACAACTCCTATCATGCTATCATGAACCAACCAGGTTGACCAGTGAATCACTGGTCTTACATCCGGCACGACCACATTATAATACTTGAACGCCCGGCCATTTTCGATTGTGAGTGATTATCAGGCTCCCAGATAATCTCGATAGGAGACAAATCTGTTGCCTTAACTCCAGTAGATGACACCAAAACTGAAATTTCTCTTCAAGTTAAAATCGAAAGGATAATAAGATGTTGAACATAGTGGTTCATACAGTTGCTGTATGAACTGGTGGTAGCTGTTCAAATCCCCCTCGTGGCAAGGATATATACCATTGATGGGTTTTAACAAAATTAAACCTTCAGTATAGTGCATCCTTTCGAAAAGATTTGAATGAAAAGTTTATGAGAATGCGAAAGTTTCGTTCATCTATAAGGAACTTAATATATTTTAACCGAAATTCTTCTGCCACATATTTTATATTTCTGTTTACTTCAGGACTCTGTAACTGACGTACATATTCACCCTCACTTTACTTCATTTCCGCTTCCAGATTTATCGTATTCATGACGTCATCTAACAGGTTGTCCATTAAATTCTGGACAATCTATTCTTTATAACTCGTTTTCCCCGTCTGAACCAACCTTACCATGCCGGTTCAAGTCTTTACAGAAGTGTGAACAGGGAAAATTAATATCTGGAGGCTGGTTTCCACCTGACGTGGAAAAAGACTTTCCTAACTTTTACGTATACCTCAAGTTGAACATCACCCACAACTGATCGCAGCTGTCGCATTCCCATAGACTTTTCAGTCGGCCCCTTTCGAAAAGAAGCACTAGACTCGAGTTTCGCTCTCACTGGAGCTCGTCAGTAGTGCACATCCTCGCCACTGCTGGGACTAGAACCACGTTGGTTGAATACTCACCCACATAGAGTGAATGGTGCAAGTTTCTATTATTCTGATCATTAACTTTTTGGCGCTGCTGGATTACTTGACTTTTGCTGAATACCTTTAGTCAAACTATGCAAACCTTTGATCGACTCAGCGAAAGTTCACAGAGCTCGCTGCATTGATCACGAAATATCAAAATTCTGCGACGAATTGCAATGTAAAAGGCGAAGTGGCGAGTCTCGACTTTTCCACAGTGAATTAAATGAAGTATTACACCTATGGAGAACCGTGGAGAAGCAATTTAATGCAGACATGAACATTTCCAAATCGCTATGGCGCATCATTTCTACTAGTTAATCACCAGAAATGTGTTTGTATTTCCGGGCCACAAATTGAATGGGTTGGTCGGCAAGAACCTTGTATCAGAATGAAAACGCTCTGACTATCAGAGCAAATCTATTCTGAGTACGTAATTCATATCTCGTCAAACGGTGTATGTTACTTATGACAAGCATTCGGTCTGGTTTACAGATAAAACATAAGGTGGTTATATGATAGTAGATTAACCGAGGACGAACCAATAGTTACCAACAGTAACCTACGCAATCGATGGCGTGAAACGAATGCACGAACGTAATTGTGCTGCTGATAGAGATTGAGCGCCAATCTATATCCCACATCATCTCCGATCTGGATAACCGATACAAACTTTTGGTGTTATCCGCGAATATACAATACACGTGTAAAGTCTGTGATGGCTATGTGGAAAACGTCATCCTAATTAATTTTTGCCCACTGATACATAGAGATGAGTTGCGCATAAGCTGATTTCGCCCAGACGATAGATACAAAAATACACTTGTATCGAATTTTCAGTGGTGTTCAAAAAACCCGCCTACATAACAGTAGAAATGGGTCAGTCAAACCGTTATCCACTTGAAACTGATTAACTCACCCCCAGCTTTGGATTCTGCCTCTTTCATTTTTTGAAGTTTGAACAAGTGTCTTCTCAACACGTTTGCTCTCATAGAGTCCGTGAAGCGCTACAGGACAGGTTCAGACATAATTGCATATGAACAATAACTGACAACTGTGGGCAGTAAAATGTAGGTTGATTTTTTATGTTGTGCATTCAAATGCGTAAAAGCTGGAGACCACTAGTTTGGCATTTAGCCTAATTTGTACTCACCTTGAACACAAAACGAATTATAAGCTTTTCTGATATTGAATTCTTGTATACGCTTCACTTTCATAATATCGTGGAATGAAAGTTTTTCTGTGACCAAACTTGGATTCAACGGAGTATCCAAACAGGTGAGCAGGTTAGTTTTACAACTCATTTCACTAACGAGATATATCTAAAAGTTTACTTGTTCTTTTATCTAGTTTAGAACGAATACATACTCTCTCATTCATTGTTTAACATGAGCAAATCCTTGAACATATTAAATTTCAAATTCGAAATCTTTTAAGCACTAAAACGGTCAGTTAACCAAAAAGAATCAGATTATAGGTGAACACGATGCAAATAATGATTCCGCAGTTTTGTTTCGAGCTTAGCATGACTGACTGTATTTAAAATTGAGGCTGAACGGTTAATGGCTGTTGATTTACGGCTGGTTTTGTCACTGCAAATGACTTACTACGTTATACTTTGTGGTTACTCCCTTGTACTAAGTTGTATAAACAGTACACTGGTTATCTTGGCTAAGCAATATACATCCTGATAATTTTGTATACACTGACAGCAATCGATTTGGTATTGGAGGGACAAAACCGGAAGGGAATACAGTTCTGGGAATGAATGTAATGAAGCCAGGCTTTTGCAACCCGTATGGTTGCTGATTTCCTGTCCGTGCTGGTTTGAACTAGAAGCTTTTCAGTAATTCGACGTTCAGCCCACTTTGATTAGAGGAGGCACGAGTATCATTCCGTGACTTTTTCTCAATTAGCAAAAAAATGATAAAGTGAAGGTATACAATTCAAAAATATTGATTCTTTGAGATGGTGATAAGTTCAGCAATGAGATGATCCGAAATATTTTGGACAATCTGGGGATGGGCAGCGCTGGTCCAATAAGTAGGAGTTATTAAGATCAGTCAAACAACCTGAAAATATTTTATCTTGAAATCAGTTGTTCAACTGTACTACTTATCTCCTACACTTGTGGCAAAAGAAGCACATTTCGTAGTTTAAGCTAAGCCTAGCCGGTGACTGTGAGCACGACCTATACTACATCCACTTAGTCAAGCTTGGTACCTCGGGGAAGCTGTTATTTAACCACTGACCTCTTTTAATGTTTGTACATATATGTGCTGAGCTGCGAAACAGTACTTAGAATACGGACTTTAGTAGAGAAAGCATATAGTTTGATGGCCGGAAGGTAGTCCAAAGTGTCAACCATCGGGAAGCACTCCGATGAAAACGTCATTCATGTTAGGTATAAGTTTTCCATTCTGTTTCTATTTTGAAATACCACCAACTAAGAGCCTGTTAATATATATGTAATATACTATGTATGTATATATTTATACGTATATATATTTATTATGTTTATTCCCAAACAAACATTCTTCAGTTGATATCAGCTATTTTCTTAATTAACAGGTAAAATTCAGTCACAGTTCGAAATGAACCGGCTTTCTGTTACAGCCAAACCCTCATTCATTTGCGGCTGATCTATCCAGTAGCCATTGAATGAATAAGACAAGATTATGTTTGTGTGACCTGTAAGGATTTTCACTGTCCGCTTGAACTTATTCTACTTCGAGTAGTCAGGTTGCGTTGACAACAGTCATACATTCTCCAAACCATCAAGAAACTTTATTTCAGGAACCTGCAGTCTGTAAGCGATCCAACTTACTGTGACCATAGTTTAAGTAGTGTGACAAACAGAACAAAATGGCTTGAAACACGGATGTCTTTGGTTAGAGTCCCGCAGTTCGGTTTATTCACTTCCTCTCACTAAGAAGAAGCGAGACTGAAGATACTCGAGGGCTTAGGAACGGACACACTGGAGTTTGGAGCAAGACAGCTAGTAGCCACTTCAACCTGGCTTCTCGAAGTGAACTGTATCAATGCAGACCAGTTGGTGTCAGTAGGGTAACACCTGAAGACGAACGTTTACTACCAAATTCATCTTCCAGTCAAGTTATCAGTAACGCTTAGATGATAACCGTCATTTTTCCAAACAAAACGGTAGACTGATTTTTATTTGAATGGCTAACTATGGAAAATGTATTATGCACAAAATATATAACATAACCGTAAGAAAATTACATGGAGTACGTAGGCCTCTGTAATGCTTTTATGGTGAAGTGCTTGTACAACGTAAATCAGAAGTTACCTGCTGTAAGCACCGAGGCTGTGATGCACAGTCAACATTATAACTGCTAACCCCTTTTTCCAGTGAGCCAGGTGTTAACCTAATGACCACGTGACTAAGCCTCGTACGATTGGAAATTTTCCGTCCGCGTTAAGCCAAAATCGACTGATATGGTCAGTTTGAAGTAGCGATAAAGTTCCAAGTTTCAGCAAATGCAGACGATGATGAAAAGATTGCCGGAAAGGCTGCAGATGCTTAATAACGACGCCGCTCATTATTTGAGAAGACCGCTTTGCACTGTACACATGAGGCAAATAATACCACGAGTGGCCATAACACTTCGAGATAGATGAAAAAGAATAAAATCGACTCCAAGCTAGAGGTCATTTCAGGGTTCAACCGGAAGTTTAACCTCAATGCCTCAAAGTTGAAAGAAGCTTCACGATTGAGATGTAGTAAAATAAGTGGGATCACTTCTGTTAACTGCTGGCAGATACAGCAATACTTATTATAAACTGAACATTTGGTTTCCTTCGATTTGGACGAGTCCAATATACCAAAACACCACCGACCTATCGCTTGGTATTTGATAGTCATATAGGGGCATTTACAGCACTTGGGATGAGCGAACTGGCTGCTGTAGACGGTAATCAAATCGCCAACTGGTAATTAAAGACTAGAGCACACGCTGCTGCCTCTTCCTTTCATAAAATACTGCGACTGTCTCCCAAGTTGGCGCATGGACTCGTACCCGTTCCCATACACGAGGGAGATGCGGTTTCTTCAAGGGGTTACCGACCTGAATTGTTGATTTAAATTACACACAAGACAAGTTGTACATATTAGCTCACAAAGCAGTCAAAGGTACCGAGGCTGACTTTCCGGTGGCTTTGCAGCAAACAGAGGGGAGTTGGGGTCAGTACAGCCCACACGCCTTAATCAACGGTGTGTCCAATGATTTGAAGCTTTGAAGCAAAATGGAAGAAGCACGCTGCTGACTTACTCATCAGAGGGTGGTGGAACATGTTTTGGTAGTTAATTGTCGCCCATCTGTGCATAGTTTATCTCTAAACGGAAGAGTTTCAACGGCTCATAACAAAGCTTTCTACCGTAATTTGTTCGTTTGATGCAACATCGCTTTCAACCGACTTACTAACGGAAAAGATGACGTAAAACATTATATGGACTCTACAATCTTGTCGCGGGTTGCGTATATAAGCATTTCTGGTTAGGAGTTACCCAGAAGGGATTTCAGACCAGACTGACTAACTGACGTAGCTGTACAAGGACAAATATGGACTTAAATCATATATCAAAACGTCTGTCAAGGACAGAAAGCAGGAAGCTGGGCAAATTGACTTTGTCTGTTCCCAACTGCATGTTGCCATCAAGGGCTAATCGGGCGCAACTTTTATAGCGCAGTGAACGTAAATCTAAAAGTGGCCAACTGCTACTTTTTGGACATTTATAACTTATTATGAACGGTTTTAATTAATGCAAGCGACATGTTTTCAGCTTATAAACTTAGCTGTTTTGGGACAACGGGGCTGCTGTGCACTTCGTTTGTGTTGAATGGAAAATTTGTGAAGCTAGGTAAAACCGATGTGTATAAATACGTCGGCCGCAGTGTCGATTGAAGAGTACCGGTCGTGACAGGTTCTTTTTAACGTGTCACTACGTTTACTATTATCTGAAACATATACTGCATTTACCGCTCACCCAACTTCATTTGTGTTCATTTTGACATGGAAATTTACACTTGTTTCATCCGGTGAGTGCACAGGTTAGTGAAAAAGTCTTTTTTATCTTGATTGCTGTCAAATCTAGTTGTAGTTGTGAGTACAAAATCCACGCAGCAAAAAGACCAAAAGTACACCCCACGTGTGTCAGATGGTTGCATTTGGACGCATATCCTTAAACTGTTTAACTTGAATTCGTTAAAATTCCACGCATCATTTTCCAAATTACATTAAGTTTTCAACGGACAGCCAACCTGTACCGCCAAATAGCCTTTGATCTGTGAAAGCGCACACAAAATTGTATTTCGTTTTTTGTAGTAATTTACCGATATAATGCTTCATTAATGAAAGCGTTATAGTGGACCGGTGGACTTAGAAACGAGCACAATGTGGGCAGATCACTAAAACAATGAGACAATTTCCATCCAGCCATCTTAACCTTGTAATGATTGGAAACTAAAATCGAAACTAAGTTTACTACATTCTAGAACTTTTGGTTAACACAAATATAATTTACAGTGTGTCTGATAGACAGAAGGAGAGGTAGGTAATGGGAGCACAGTTTTAAGCAACAAATCTACCGCGCATGAATCCACGACTTACTTCATATCATTCGCCGCTGTTCGTTAGTCCAATAGTAAAGAACAATTTAGTAGTTGTTGTGTCCATTTTCTTACAGTGTGCCATGAGTTACTTCGTATTAGTGGAAATGTCTGGTTTCCTTCTTTTGTTCTGCTTGTCCTAGTTTAAGATACACTTAACTTAGTATAAGTCATTCTAACCGTACATACAGCGCAAATTACTTAAAACTGTAATTATTAGAACACTCAGGAGTGACCACCGCTTAAGAGAATTTGGACTCAAAATGAACACCGTTCAACACCAGAACAACAAATAAAGCCGCAGAAAATATTGAAGCACATTTATGACTATCTCTAAGTTAGCTACACAGTCATTATAGGACATATTCGGAGATCGAAATTCCCCTTGAGTGATTTTGACACACTCTTCCAAGTGACCTCGTCCAACTAGATGATTGCTAGTGGTATTCTCAAATTCCGCGTCCAAATGTACTAATTTTTCAAGCCAGCCCCTCTTAACCATTGAATCTCACTCACCTGCCTACACACACATTGATATCTGAACAGATAGGTCAGAAACAGTTATTTGCACAATGTATTTCTCAAGCACATTTTGCCGTATCTCATCAGGTACATGCTGTAGTCTGTGGGTTTAAATAGCAAAGTTCAATGTACACTTTGAAGCTGAACAACAGAATCAACAACCATATAAACACACACATCTATATGTCCATGCCGAGTAGATTGATTCTCGTCTGCTTAACCTTTTCACTACAAAAGTTGTTGAACTCAGTACTGCAGATAAGGCTGAGTTTCTCGAAAAACCCACCAGACTGTACAGTTCCAACCCATAGATTTCTTTGTAGGCGAGAATCGATATACTGAGCATTCTACAGAGGTCATTGAGACACAATCTGACAGACTCATTATTTCCTGAAAATCCGGCTAGGTATGTAACCAATCTGTCGTCAATTCAACTTAACAACATTCAGATGGAAGCCTTATCTTGCGATCTCAAATTTTGTATACCCATAAAGGAAAACAATAGTATCGAGTCACAGACCCAGTTCGAGCTTCTGTTTGACCAACTCTTAAAACCCAGTCCGGTATTGGAAGCCGCTCGCGGTTGCTTTAGAGCCAGGCTAGTCGATCTCTAGCACCAATACATGGTTACGTCCTCCAAACAGAACACAATTCTGAGCTATGAATCAACGAAAATCTGGTAATCCTACAGTCAGAAAAAAGCCCCGGCGTTGTGGTCATGGATAAGGCTGATTACATATCACGGATACAACCACTATTAAATGGTAACCAAATCCCGTCAGGATAACTCAGGAGAAAATGTTGCTGAAAAAGAACGATGCACTAACAATGAAGTGCAAGCATTCCTAGAAGGCCACATCATTGATCGAATAACGGCAAAGTCAGTTACACCTAGAGGATCACATACTCCTCAACTGTATGGTTTGCTCAATCATCACAAGGTTGGTGTACCACTGGGGCCAATACTATCCATATCCAATTCACCACAACACTAGTTGGCACAGTGGCTAGCCCAACTTCTCTAGTCCGTAAGGCAATCAATGGTTCGAAAAACTGAGAGATAGTTTTGAGCAAATCACTTTACTCGATGGCTTCGACTGCAACAACAAACACATGGCCAGTTTGACCATCTCTTCTTTGTTTACCAGTGTTCCTCTGTTGCAGACAGTCAATATAATGTGTCAGTATACTGACACACATCAATTGAACATAGGACTACTTACGTCTGAGCTAAAACGCCTTCTCCTATTATGAATAACGAAAGTAAGGTTCTAATCTCAGGTAACTGGTTACACACAAATTGGTGGTGTTGTTATAGGCAGTCCACTGGGTCCGCTACTAGCCGATACTTTCTTTGCCCACCTGGTGCAGAAGACAAACACTGCTTTCAGTCAGGTTTATTCCTGCCGGCGTTTTGTTGATCATGTGTTGATAGTTACCGATACCAAGGAGATAGCAACTAGTATGCTCGGTTCACTGAACAAGACGAATTCCAAAAATAGTTTCACCATTCAGCATGAACAGGATGAAACCCTGGCGTTTTTGGATATTTCATATAACGCCAGAACAGCGGCTGCTTGCTGGGCTCCGTTCACCGGAAACACACTTGGATTGGGCATTACCTGAGCTTTCACAGCTTCGCACCGATCCAGTACAAGCGGAGTCTAGTGAGAACTTCGTTCTATCGCATAAGAAGAATCTGTTTGAGAAAAACACTGGTCAGAGATGTCATTGTTGAGAGTCACGCTCAAAGGAAATGGTTATCCATCGGCATTTGTGGAGTTCAGCAAACAAAGCCGGCTGCCGCAATGTATTCAACAGCTTCCAAACTAAATGTTTATCTCCGTTTGCTATACAAAGGTGATGACCTTGTACCTCTGTTGAAACCCCGTTTAACGGTGACTGTGGGACGCACATTCTATGCAGCCCAAATGATCATGCTGTTCACCTCCACCCGAATCACAGCACCACCTCCGAAAACACCGCTACAGCTTAACGCCAAGTCTTACATCATCTATGAATACTCGTGTGAATGGCGGGCCACTTACATAGGCAGAATGGAGCGGCAGCTACGTAATCGGATCAACGAACACATTCCAAACTATATAAAAACTGAAATCCCCTACTACTCATTAGTTATCAAATACCGCTCAATTCTTTCTGTGATTGCAACTTGAAGAGAAGCCTTAGTCAAACGAACATCGATTGGAGTTAACAGACAGTAACTGTGTCTGTTCTCGAGGC
>JTDE01000178.1:240401-272977 GCA_014338405.1 Paragonimus skrjabini miyazakii | reverse complement strand
GGAATGCGACAGCTGCGATCAATTGTGAGTGATGTTCAATCTATATAAAAACACATTCCAGTTTGGGTTCGCAAAACGACCATGGATATCACAATACCGGGCTCAAGTCATAATGTGACAAGTCACAAGGAACCAGTGTCAACGATGTGCTCGAGAAATATACTACGACGAATACTGTTTGTGACTTCTCTGTTTAAATTTGTTACGGGAAAAGCCTGGTTTGCCCATTGTTATCTGTCAATCGAATCCTCTCCACCACCGCGAATACGGCCTTCCTACGGTTCGCCGTGAAATCGTCAACAACCAATCGGTCTGCTCAAAGGCGGGCTATTTAGGCACACATCTGACCGATTTGTTCGAATTTCGTTGGTTCGTCCTTGCATGTCATTTGCCTATGCTTGCGCCTGTTGTGCTTTTCGGACCCTTGACGGCCTATCAAGGCCAATAGTTGTACTTTATCTCTCGAACGTAAACGAATTGAGTACCATGTTTCCAGCGATTCCATTCGATTCTGATATTTGGGGTCGTTGATTATACGCGCGTCGTTCAACGTTCTTTGGAAGAACGTAGTCAGGAAAAGATATATCTGAGCGAATTGATGAATCATAAAGGTTGAACCCACAACGAATAATGGAATATGGTTTGATCATTGTAACCTATCATTGGAAACGCGTACCTTTGGCTTGATCTGCGTATCAAGTTTGGTTTATACATCTCGCATACAAACAAACTATATTTCACCCTTTGTTTTTCCTTGCAGCAGCAGATGTTTCAGTTCTTGTTTGCAGTCAATTTGCATCATGATCCTTGATTACAGCAACCAGTTATCACCTTATGTAACTAGTAACATAGCTATCGAACTAAACGTAAAATTGAGGGGGTCAAGCCAAATGCAACCACAAAAATACGTGATAACTGAATGAGCTAATAGGTAAATAATCATGAGGTGGTATAAACCATTCAAATGCGCTTCTGTTCACTATCAGAGGGTTATCATACTTCTAATCGTACCATCCGAGCATAAACAAATTTTATACGTCTGTATACGACCCAATGTTTCATTTGAAAATAACTCAGGGTTGATGGCCGCTTCCGTCTCCAAACAGCTTTGTCATTTAACCCCTCCAGTTTCGCTTTTATTAGAGATCAGCAGTGAAACTTAGTTTGAAGTCAGTTAAGTAGTGATCAAAATTGTTGCCTCCTGAAAGCGTGACCGAAGTTCAAATCTCGGCTGCACATTAGCGATGAAAGTTGAACTTGAGTTTGGTGTCTCTTTCAGAAAGCGGCTGGCAAGTAATTGTGTGTGAATACGAAGACTGCTCTCAGATGTGAGTAGCCTAGTTCCAGTCTAATGTTCTATATCTCGTTCTAGTTCTGTACACAACCTAGACAGAGTTTATCGAACACGATAGGTTCAACGATCTCATAAAACTATAGCTTATTTTATGAACGGTACTTACGTTGAACAGCAAGTGGAATGCTAAAATGGCACTGCTTCATAGATAATCTGAATAAACAAATATGATGCAAGTGGAATTGAAGCTGACCAAGTGTTTGATCTTTGAAAGTAATCCGTATGTAATACAACAGGTGACATGTGAGTGGAGATACCTGAAGAACGGGAGTTAACATTTGTGAGTAGCATTAGATTAATAAACAATATACAAGTTAGCCAGGTTTAAACGTTTTACTATCAATGCATAGCTGGCAGTAAAATGACTGTTTCGTCATTTACAGGTATGGTTCGAGACCTTCTTGAGTGCTGAAACCAGCACACACCACTATGACCGAAGGACCTCCAAGATATATGTCACAAGAAGTTAACAAATTTCACTCAGTTAAAGGTACAAGGAAGTTGAGTGCAGTGGTCTTTTAAAATGACGAAACTCTCTCAATTTTCATTGAATTTTGAATGCGGGGTTAAATAAACGGTTGTTCGCTTGTATTACATATATATCCAAGATCTTTTCTTACAAGGAGTTGTGTATTTTTTGTAGCTCCAGACTCGTGCAAATTTCAGATGTCTGTTTACGATAGTTATGCGATAATCTTCGCAACTCTGTTACACAGATGATTACTTGGCAATCGTTAGAAAAATACCCTGGTAATAAGAGCTTCAAAGGTGAGCCGACAAAACTATTCACGCCACGCTATGTGAAAAAAAACTGAAAGCCTGATGGAGAGTAAAAACCACAGACATACTAAGCTGTCGTGTATAATCTAGATGTCTAACTTATGACTGACATAAGGATGGCAACAAACTCAACGGTTGTCCGCTTTATGAGACTGAGATTATTGGATATCTTTTTGTTGACGTTCCGTAAAAGCAAATGCCCAACTTTGTGTCAAATCACTGTACGTAGTTTAACGTTATTCATGAAGGACAGCGGAAGAATCTATTGGAAATAGTTGAACTGTGATGAAGTCATACGAAAAGTATCAAAATATTAGGAGGGTTACTGTAGAAAGGTTGACCAATTCTTTCTTGCCTCCGGCCAAACAACTGGCCGCAGATTTGTTTCGCCTTGGAATTGTCACTAAGACGTAACAACTGACGAGAAATCAATTAGTAAAATTATGAGCCTCGTGCCAAAACCACCAATCCGCTATTAACACGGTTGAATTGGCATACTCCGCGAAACTGTACTCAATCGCCGGATTTCTCGTTGTGGGCTTTTTTGTCTCAACGATGTACTTGTAAGAGAATACTTTCTGTAGTTAGTGGCTTCAAGTGAAGACAACAACAAATCGGCAAGCGTGTCTACGTTAGCTTTATCAGTGGACCATTAGAGTCCTAAAGGATGCATAATAAGATCTGGTCTAAGTGTAAAAATAGCAGTTACAGTTAAATAATGAGTAAGCCATCAATCCAATCCCACCCACCCACCAGCAGGCTGTTTTACCGGTCTGTGAATGTTACCTCGGTATGGTTGGACTGTATGCTGAAGGTAGATGGGTAGAGAGCTGAGGAATTATGATGATATGAATAACCAGTTATGCTAACATGGTGTAATCCAATCAAAGTAACCTTAGTTTTCACAACGTTTTGCTGTCATTTCGTATTTGGTTAGTTTGCAGACGGTTTATAGAAGACTCAACAATACTGACGAAAGTTTACGCAGTGAGTTCGGTCTGCCAAATGTTCCATAATAATACTGGTGATCAGTATGCAACTGCGCTCAAAAACGTTGTTGAAAGATCCTCCCTAAACTGGTAATGCGACTGTCGCTTCGAGCGTCCAAGGGAGCTACTGAAGGGGCATATATCGCCAGGGCAAATATGACTATGTTAGAAACGTCTTACTTTTGTCTCCACTTGTAACTGAGAAATGTGGTACAACTTAGTGCCACCTTCACGACCGAGGCATGCAGGCCAGCTAGCCTTGAACTGACAAGGTCTCACTGGGGTCGAATGAATGATAGATGTTTTATCCAGCGTGATTCAGGCTAACTCGGAAGCCCTAAGATAATGACTATAAGCACGCCTGTTTCCTGGCAATACCAAAACTATATATAGCCAAACAGAGCTAAGCACACTGGAATGAAGGAGCTGTGTGACCTGGCTAGAATTAAGAATATGCTCCGTTTCAACCTTCTCATTCTGACTGAAACTATTTGGCCATACAGACAGTGCAACGGAGTGGAAGGGTACGGGTGTTTCGTAGGAGTTTTAAAGCCTGATTTGACTAAGGGCGTAGAATTGCACATTGGTGACTTTTCCCACCGTCGCGCACTCTACTGGCATTGGCCTCTCACTGGTGATTCCTCAGATGGAGAGTAAGTTAGATTCGACACTCCAGCCAACCTATTTTCATGTCTAGAACCAGAAGTTATACACAGCGCGAGACCTTCATTCCTTATAACACGGAAAAGCCGGTGTCAGACTGGACAACCTGCTGAGCATTAAGTACCACTTTATTATTAGCGGATGAACAGAAATAACTCTAAGGAGTATGTGGAGTTAACGAGTAACACAACGAACCAATGGCGTAGATATTACACGAATCTCGATAAACTTGTTAACAGAGCATCTGCATGTAATCCAAACCCTTCTCAGATGCAGAGGCTGGCTGTAGAAGATTTTCTATCGTTTGGGTTTCAACGCAATTTCACTCTAAACTAGTGTTTGTTTGAAAAGGTTCGTCTTACGAGAGGCGTTTCACAGCGTGCGCCAAGTCATACTGACCTCCGGGAAACTAAACATTTACAACTGAAGAAATGATTTTATTTTGTAGCAAAGAACGCCAATGCATTCATGGATATTGTTTCACTAGAAATGCACATGTGTATTTAGGGAAACCAAAACAGTTTTTCTGGAAATTAATAGTTGAACATGGAGGAAATAACAATGATGTATCTCGTTCCTACATTTGTTCGTAGCTTGCTAATGACAAACCTTGCTTGAATTTGTTTTCAACACTGAGATTTTATTATCTGAGATGGTTTTCACTGGATCTCTGTTTAAACGCAAACTTCCCGGGAGTTAGGTAGTCCGATTGTGTCCTCCAATCCTACGTACGGTTGATGGAGGGGCCATCACGTCGTTGTCCGCTCCTTCATCCGCTGACGGACTTGGCAGAACTAATCAACACAAATGGCTTGCAGGTTCCAGTCAGGATTCCTAGTTGACTTCAAAGCAAATGCCACTACGTTCCCTTAAGCATAACGGCACAACACGGGACGCCAAAAAGTTTTCGTTGCACAACAGATTCAATCAAGTGTTTTGAAAATGGTGATGTTTAGTTGCTATCTTGCAGTGAGGCATAGCATCCAGACTGTTTGGAAATGAAATAATCTGCTAACTTTCGAGTGGCATACCATGATTTATTACACTTTTCACTCAAAGTGAATATGACAAATTTTGATGATAATCGTTTGTAATGATCTTTGCCCTGTCAGTTCATAGCTTTCTGCAACTGTTCGTTCTCAAATGAACCAGAAAAATCATTTATTTATCACTGCGAGATACATACGTTGAAAAAACTCATGCGATTAATAAGGTTACAGGGGAGTGACGTGACAACAAATTATTAAAAACATTTTTTACCCGGTGTGTACAGGCTGTATTGGTTATAAATGTTTTTGTTGGTATCTCAAAACAGAAACTCATAGTGTGTCCTGACCATACTGTTCGACTCTACTGATTCTATCTATGTGGAAATTTTGAACAACTTCTTTCGTATTAATGTACTCAATTTGCACTCGGGTTTCATTTCCTAAATTCGTTAATTACCTTAACAGAAAGTAATCGATCTAGCAGTTAGCATAACATATACTGACCAGTACTATCTACTGACAACAGCGGAACATTTGAATCAACCCTTATACGTAAGTATAGTTCAGTAGATTGAAAGCCAGATAAACCTATGGGGATGTATTAGTGGAAATAATCCGTTGATTTTAAGAGATGTGTGGCGAACCAATAACTGACTAACAGATACACGCACTCAGCATTGACAATATTTCATCATTGAAAACATATTACGAATTTTCCCCGCAGGCTCGCAACATGATGAACTGCACGATCCGACCCTTTGAAAGTGCGTTACATCTCAAACTTATTTTTTTAAATTGTAACAAAAGTTTAACTACTTACTACCATTCCATTTGTATGGATGCACATGGTTTTATGTTGGGTTGTCAATCTACACCACTTGCCAATACAAGTATCAAACATCGGGGGACAAACTCAACTGAATGCGCTCATCAACTCTTACCCATTCATTTGCCAGTCTTGTGGGAAGCGTTAAAAACAAGACAATTAACTTACTTACTGTGGACACTCGATCCCTCAAGACGGACAAGGTCTATCTATTTGATATTTTAAACGGTCTGTAACCACGGGATTGGAAACGGCGACGTACTTGTTTCATAATGTTTCTTCCTAGAGAAACGCACCATGTTATTCTGAGATTGGCCGTTAGTAGTCTAAAAAATACTTGATCATGGTTAATAAAATATATTTTATCTTCTAATAATTAGTGTGGCAGGCCTGTTGGTGCAGGAGGACACAACTGCGAAAAGTCTAAATTCCGGTCGGAAATTTCCGAGTTTTCTAAACAGTTCTGTAACCCAGCTGTTAGATCGCCTGCTGCGTTTAAACATGCCGTTTCTGTCATCCGTTCGAATCCTGTCAAAATCCACAGGATTTAAAATAGGCTGTCTTTGTGCTTATTATTTTCACTAGTATTTTGATAAGTGAGTGTTTCGGGATGCGCCAGCAAGTTGATTTGTTTGAATTTCACGTTGAATATCCCCAAAGGGCGAACTCAAACCAGGGGCGGACTAGGCGGAAAGTGTTGAGTGATACTGAACATAATAAAACAAGGCGTATTTAACTATAACAGCATGGTAATAAACTGTAAACTCTTACTTTGAACTCATTCATTGCCTTTTCTGGATCGGTTTCTACTTCCTCATCTTCTGATGCCCAACTGTTTGAATGCACAGGCGAACAATCCAAAGCTGTACTAACAGTGTTCGCAGTAATTGTTTTCTTCATGTTCGGAAACGGTGACAGATTTGAAAGTTCGTTCTTTGTGTGTAAGAATTTATTGGTCCACACAGTGGTGCGCACATTTAACCCCGTACTGTGCATGTTAAGCTTGTAATCGGAACCTGGGGATTCTCGATTGAACGTTAGCGTGCTGCGTAACCGAGTAATAAAAGAAGACAACGCCTCCTTGGAAGGGAGCAGGTTAAGTGGTGGCGGAAGCACACCTTCTTGGTCGATGTACACCATCCATAAGCTAGCTCGGGCAAACTTCCATTCTTCTAAACGGTCACCCTACAAAAGGAATTAAGATGGCGTGTAAAATGTACCAGGTAAGTTATTATCCGTTTGCAAACTCTTTTGTGGAGTCTGGAATAATTTGAATGTGTTACTGCTAAACGGTTGTTAGAAGATCGATTTTCAGAGGAAATGTTTACGTGATCAATAGTAGTAGATAAAATATGGCATTTTCTTTATTTATGTTGACCAGAATTCTTTTATCACTTGCAACTGATGGAGGAAGTTTATCAGTTTGATTGTTTTGTCTCATTCATCTTAAAAATGTAATTCTTATGTGTCACACCAGAGGTTCTTCTATAACACATACTACTGCTGGATGTGTTACTGGCTGACATAAATTCCATCACTCAGAGTGCATTCTCATGCACTGATATCCTTGGGAATTTTCTACAGTTTAGGAAATATATATAATACAGCTTGAGAATAAATGTCGTAAAGTCGTTGATCATTATCTTTTGTGTTATCTGGCTTTATTATATAATGAAGTGTAACGGCGACAATCCGGTAATTACTGGTAACCGTCCATATTTGTAAGCAGTTGAACCGCTTGTCGCACGATACTGGATAGTGCCAGAAATCGTAATATTCCCATCAGGGTTAGAGATTTTTTGGCAATGGTGCACCGGCAGATGTTGGCCAGCAGACGGTTCTCTAATGTAAGTACTGTTTTTCACGCTTTCTTACGGTGTTAGTGTGCGTGATAAAATCGAGCAAAATGAAGGTTCCATATTCAGTGTTTGTTCTTAGTTCAGCCGGCAGAGGGGACGTCCAAGAATTGCATTGGGTGACAGAACTCCATTGATGTATGGCCTTCTAAAGAGCTATGCGAACAGATTTCGTCTCCCCCATTGTTCATCCTAAGCCCATATCTGATCACAGCAGGTTGGTGGACATTATACATACGGATACTGGAGCTTACGGAAGGCGTTAATAAGAAGTTGGTTCCGTTGAATTCTTCTGGGTTTAGCCTGGTAGATGTATGACTTGAGTCCGAACTTTGTTATCCAGAGAAGAGACATCCGCTGCCGCAATTATATTAAAAGTAGAATAGAACTTCTTCGATCCAGGCTACGTACATTGACAACAGCAATGACTAGCCAGGAAACTCATAACTACGGAAGAATTGACAAAAATGTTGCATTGTTGTGCGCTTAAACCCATAAATTTAAATTCAGAAGCTCGTCAAATAACTAACCTTGAACAGGCGGTTTAGTCAACGACTACTCGTTGTGTGAACTTCCACCCGTATCATTTTTTCGTAGTATGGCTCTTAAGAAAGTTAAAAGACAAATGCGTTTGCAGCTTTTGCATTGTTCTGGGGGCGTTCTTAGTCGATAATTATTGTCAGTATGTGAGGCTGCGGTTAGCTTAAACCAGTAACCACACCGTTACATGGATAGCAACAAGGAGGATTTTATAACTGTTTGCTTCTGATTGGACAACTCGGAAGTATTCGAAATGACCTTAAAAATTTGATAACGATCTCATTCTCCGTAGAAGGACCCCGTTAAGGAGTAGAAAAAGACAACAGATTTAGATCATTGGAGTTCGTAAACTTGCATAGAGAAGAACTCAAATCCTCGGCACAATGACCGTCCACCACAAACGTTACTCGTAACACTGGTGATTTGAATATGGAACAGAATAAACCGTTGCGTTTGAACGGCAACCTCAACCGCCTATGAGTAATACTAGGGTTATCAAATAGTCCCGAAAGAGTACACGGTAACTGTCTCGTTAATTCCATTCGTTGACATTACAACATGGGCATATCAGCTAAATTTTAGTTATCAACTGCTTCAAGTTTGTTAATAATTTATTTGGGATTGCTGATGAATAATTTGGAATGGAATTACTATCAGTGCAACATCATTGCTGCGAGATAGCGAAAGTTTTGTAGTTGGTAGATATAACTGATTCAAGAATAAGTTTTCCTAACCCACACAGACGTAATTTTGAGGAGCATATAGTGAAAACGATTTACGCTGTTGTTGTCTATGATTAATTACAGAATGCACTAATATATGGTTCTATAATACCTGTAAGTATTTCACAGTTGTAAATATGACGTAATTTAAGACTATTTCAAATAGGACAGATGATTACTAGATCAAAATGCATCACGTTTAAAATTGAGTTCTCAAACAAAACGCTCCGATGAATGAAAGCTCCCTTTTGTTTGGATACGTTACTACTATTACAGTGAGTTGAAAAGTGTGGAATTACTTGACTCAAACTTTGGGAATTCGTATGGCTCAAATTGAAGCGACTGTTATTACACAGACGAACATTAAAGACGTTTACCCGTAAAGCTACTCAGCTTACCTGGATTTCGTCGAACGACTTGCTCATCATAGCAATCAACATGTTGAGTAGAATGATGGTCATACAAGCGTTGTAAATTGCATACAAAACACTACCCAAATTGTTGATCATCAGCGGACTACTATCTACTGCCAATGATGCATGGCCGGGATAGAGTTTCGCCAAATCCTCATCTATGGTGGTAACGTTGTTTGAAGACTGTCCAAACAAGGCCCAATACAGTGTGTAGAATGTGGCACCAGTACTGATATGAACAAACAGGAACGAAAGAATAATATATATATACATAATGTTGTCCTCTGTTGGAATTAAGTAGTTTACTGGCTGCAAGACAACAATCGGTCTGAGCTTCTGTCAACAAAATACACAGCATAAGCGTTTTGAATAAATACCAGTCTTAGAATGAAACCGGATTAGGTCTAATGGTTTAGCAAAAATAATAATGAATATTGGTCATGAGCAGGTAAGTTGTGTTAGGGGATAATAGCATATTGTAGTTATATGGATGTGATCAATATTACAACCAGTTAAACAGGTTAATTGACTTCCACACAGTGACGCGGTTAAAGATTGTTTAGGTTCAAAAAGATGATAAGCTCCACTGTGGCAAGTGACATGTCAGTCATTATTATGAGCATCCTCACGATATGTGAGATGGATGCGAGTAATGTTTTCGAGTGTGTAAACAATAGGGAAGTTATCTGACGTCATCCCAGTTCGGACTAACTCGACCTTCGTCCTTTAGATTAACGCGATCGTCTAATTTCTGCTGAGTTCAAACTCCTTACCATCTCTCTGATGAAAACTTCGGTTATCGAGAACCTTTTAATTTGTGCTTGCTTATACTGAGCTGTACAAATTTTTCTTGTGACATGTTTGGACAAAGAATCAGAAAGCAGTTTTTCTTTGTACAGTGTACCTCTCGAGCATATTACGCTGAAGGTACACACTGCAGTATACGGACATGCACAGCAACATCAACAACCACACACATACATGGACACATATACACATATTAATGCCCATCGGTTACCAGAATAATCTGGTACTGATGAATAAGTCTTCCTGTACGCAGAGGAATTAATTCCATTCGCTGAATATCACCACCCCCCAAGCCTGAGAGGCATTTAATTTTTTGTTGCGCAGCGCACATCCACGTTCACCTGGGGTCGACATGTCAACGAGTTTTGAACGATCGACAATACGGGTTCTTTGTGACGTGTCACAATCTGACCTCAGTGAGATATTGTGCTATCCATGAGCGTTTTGCTGGCCAGGTCGGAACGTATTCGTTGACTCGATTGCGTAATTGCCGCTCCATTCTGTCTATGTTAGTGGGCCCGCATTCACACTTGAGCTCATAGTTGGTGTGGGCTTTGACACTGAGCGGTGGTCGTATCTTCAGCAGTGACATTGAGCTTCGGGTGGCGATTAACAGCATAACCAGTTGTTATGTAAACATGCGAAATGCAGCATACACCTGATAAGATGTGGCGGAATGTGCTAGAGAGATACTTTGTGGAATAACTGTTTCCAACCTCTTCGTTTGTATTGGTTGTCACCAGAATGTATTGTTCAATACCAGAGAGCAGTTTGTGTCGGTTTTCTGTCAAACCTAAAGGCCATGGAAATTCAACGTACAAATTCAGTTCTACTTTTGATTCATTAGAATGGGAGCCACTATGTAGCAATTGTTAACAGGCGTTTCACCATTTAACAATGCCGAAGATCTGTTGTGGTCAGATTTCTTCTCAAACGGTGGAAGATATAGAGCATATGCATCTTATATGCTAATAAATGGGATGGTGAGACAAGACATATACACACACATACACGTGTAAATTTATACACATATATACATACATTCACATCAGGGAGAAATTGTAGTCTTACTTCAGCAGAATTATTTCTTACATACTTATTCGTATTTATGCCGCTGACAAGAACACAAGAAGTGTCTAAGTCACCTCGCAACCTTTAGCTACTGACTACACCGGTTGGAAAACTGACAGAGATCCAGTGTTTCAAATAGCTCATCATGAATAGGAATTAACATCACAAAGTATTCCGCTAGTGTGGTATCCGTTTACACAATTCAGGTGGCTTGTATCATAAAAATGTACCCAATGATTCGTGGATGCATAACCGTAAAACAATAATTCGCCACACCTTTAGGTAAGCGCCTAATTGTGTGACTGTGGTATCAAAGAACAAGACCACATTCGTTTTAAAAGCAAATATGATGGATTTTTGCCAACCTTTTTTCTCCCTTCCTCAGAGTTTATTTGAAAGTTCAGCGTAGTGAGTGATTTGGTTACCCGCTCCCGTTAGGCCTACAAACTTGAAGACATCCACCGCTGCAAAGAAATGGGTTGACGGAGGATTTACGGCTACCAAATACTGTAACTCAAATAAGTCCGTACAACCTAGATGGCTGTGATCCCATGGCACAGTAAACAAGAACTTAGACTATAGTTTTGAAACTTACTCGAAGGTCTTGAGTCAAAGTGCCCACCATGCCTGATGCCAAAAAGGCTCAATCAAGTCAAATTTTCTGCCCGCCACTTTAGTAATAGCTACTGGGACCAGGTGCTTGTCGACCACCTGAGTCACCTGAGTCACCTGTGTACCCATGTTTCGTTCTGACTGAAGAGATAAATATGATAGATTCTACTGACAGGTTACCGACGCATCGGTCAACATGCTAGATCAAGAGGCATGAGGTTCGGAGTGCAAATTCCGGTACGGATGATTTTATGCTCTACTGATAAGCCCAACAACAACTATTACTTCTTTTCGAAGTGATCCAATGAAGGCTGCAATCAAGTGTAGGTGGTGCTCGATTTAAAATGCAACAGAGGTGTTGACTTCATGTAGGCCTAGTTGTAAGTGGATTCGAAGCTAACACGGGAACTGCTTGTTTATTTGGTGGCAACTGATCTATCGGATGATCTCCACAGGCAAGCTTGGAATTCAGAAGTGTCATATTTTGTCTCCAGTATCTACTAATTCGACTGTGGCATGTGGAATACCTTAAATTATCCAGTTTGAATGATCCGGTTGGAATTGCCGTGCACTGAAATTTTATGTTAAGATAGCTTGCTATCAAGGACCAAGTAGGAAAACGGGATCTACTCAATAATTGTCTACCCATGTGTTTAGTAATGGTGGTAGACGTGGGCTATAACAACATTGGAGCTATTTCATGATCTTCATGAACGTATTTACACCACGCTGTTTTTATTTAGTATTTTGTTATTCGGAGCACACTTATAAACGATGGAATTAAATCGAACAGTTATAAGGATTTACTAGAAATCACAAGGTTTTCATCTACTGCAATACATAAGGACGCTGCCATAACGATGTCTGGGCTGAAATTGCCTCATGATTATAGTGTGGGTTATGGTGAGCGTCAATACAGTGTGTTACTACAACAACCAAAAATCAATTATCTACATGACTGCATCCGCAACAACGAAATGTAGTTCATAAATCGTAGCCTATTCAGTCTATTGCTACACCCCGGTATGTTAAACTTTTCGATAAATATGACACATTTATGGCTATGAATCACGTCACGTATGTAAACCCGGGTTCATTTTGTGTATCACTTGTTCACCACGTTAATCTAACAGGACATGTCATGTACCATAAGTCAAAACGGCAGAAGTAGAATTGCTAACTTGGGCACCTGTTCACGGTGGGAAGGTATACAGAGCATCTGCCCATGGTATTCTCACTGATTTGACTTGTCGAGGACGAAAAGTGTTCATATAGTTGGGCATACTGGCGTTCATGCGACAGATAACTGAATAATCACTGCATGGTGATAAAGAGGAGATTTGGAAGGCTAGTCACACTTGGTATCCTCATCCACAGAATTAGAAAACTTATCATTTTAGATATTAATAGCGTGGGTCATTATTTTCCATTTGGCTTGAACACAGATGTAAAAAAAAATCATGGAGGATAAGGACATTGTTAAACAAGTTAGTCTTGAAACCCACAAACCTAAACCATACGTTAGTGAACAGGGTTAATCGTCGCTTCTGCTTTTCACGATGGACCTTTTGGTAATTATGTGGCAATTAGGTTTGAAGGTGACGTCAACCCTTCATTGACTCCTCATGAATTAACACTAGAACTTCATACGTGGCGGAAATGATATAACTATAGTTATCAGCGTTGTTACGTGCTTTTAACTGTATAACTATCGAGTCTAGTTGTCCAATGAATTGGATAATTTTTGGCTTCTCTGCTTTGCAGTGCACAGTAAAAACTAGCCCTGTCCATTACGTCAGTATGAATTGATAACAGAAATCGCTATTTGATGTGGGAATTCGGTAAGTTCCGTGAGTTGTTTGTCATAAATAAATAATCTTTATACCACATCGTTTTCAAACCCCTATACTAAGCTATAAAGTGCCCTACTGTATTCCCAGTAGGTTGACCGAAAGATTTCAACAGCTTACTTGTTGTGTGGCAGTGTATATGAGAGAAGCGATCTTATCGATTCTCCGTCTGGCTTGTTCCGGATGATGAGCGCACATCTCACTATCCATGGTGCCGTGCATCCCGATTTATGATATACATTATAGCAAATCTTCTGTGTTGAGATGTAACAGTGGGTTAGAAGTTGTCCCAAAGGCAATCCTGTAGTGTTCTGAAATTGGCTAACGAGAAATGAGATTCACTAAAGCTGTTAACCCAGGAAATTGTGCTAATAACTTGCAGTTACTTCAGAAAATTAGCTGAGCTGTTGGGTTAACTAATTCTAAGTAAGCTGTCCGACCAATCTAGGATATGAAAAGCGAGTGCATTTATACAAGTGGTGACTTCCGGTACTAGCCGTTCACGGCTTTGTCCACTGTTGCTTAACATTACTTTCCTTGTTCCACAAGAAATCTTCCAACATTCAAGTGAATTCCTGAAAGAATTGTGTTGTAATTATTTTGCTAAGACAAACTAATTTCCTTAAAATCCATTTAGTGATGGTGACATTTGCCAAACATTAAAAGCTTCGAACTATTGAGCTTTACACTTGCTGCTTAACATGTAAGTTCGGTTGAGACGCTAATTTATAACTACCTATTAATGCCAAGACAATTAGCAAACCTTACTGTCTTTAGTATCTGGAGCCTCTAAAATACCCACCACTGATTTCTGCTGACAGATTTGCGGAAAGGCGTGGAATAGGATGTGTTCCGTGACGGGAGGATGTGCATATTCGATTCTGACACAGATGCTTCGTTGAACATATTTTACGTTGACCAAAGAACCAGTTCTTGGCTCAAGATACCGAGTGGTATCAAACGCGAATCCTGCTATCAAATTAAGGCGATGATCAGTGAGAGCCACACATCAGAAAATCTTTGTTTGGCCAAATCTTTAGGTGTGGACCAGCCTGTATCTTTGGTGTTCTTCTTTCACGTACGAAACAACAAACTTGTAGGTGTCCAAGTACTTGTAATCTGTCATAAAGTTCAGTCTGGCTTTTCAGTCTTCGAAAAGAATTGACCGGAAGCTTAAGTCTGTTAATCTACAGTCGACTGTTATTGAAGCCCTTCGTCAAAAACCAACTTGCGGTTGAGAATGCTCACGTTGGCGAAGTCGTTGTTCATGTCAACTTTATTTCGGTTTAGGTTCAAAGTTCGTGGTATCGTAATAATAAAATGCTCGATCAGCATACAGAAGAAAAGCTATAAGAAACGCTTCCGAATAGAAAATATGGTTGCAGTTTTTAACTTTTGTGGGTTAACTGAACTTTAGGACCTGTTGGCAGCTGCCTAAAAGAGTTAGTGAGAGAACTTACTGATCCGAAGGGATCTATTCGTGGTAGATGTTAAATTTGGATACGCCGAGTCTGGTTACTACCGTTAAAGATGGACTCGCGAATATGTAAAGCGAAAGTGCAATTCGCACTGCTCTGTCGTTGGATACTCTGACCAAATTGAAATGAGGACTTACTCAACGTTGCTTGGTTTACCTGTCAATTCTAACTTTAAGTGGAAGGATCAGATCAGCTTGTTGGATACTGGCCAAATTACATTATGGTAGACCCCTGATGCATAACCGATCCTTCACATACTGCATGACCGCGGTTTGCAATGGTTAAGTCACCCACCTCTAACCCTTGTGGGATATGCTTATCAGTTACAGAATCACACATTCAATCACCAGTAAATGGAAGAACTAACTTTTCTGATCGGGTAACCTGGTAGCTAAGAATCGTTAAAGATTCGCTCCGTAGGTGCTGCAGTTTCGGTAGGTACTACCCGTTGTGTTTAGGAGAAACTATCTAGCTTTGCAGCGTACTACAACTAGTAACATGTCACGTATGACTGTTGGGTATTTCAGTTAATTTTACTTCCCACGATGTCCATGTTACAGTTTGTGCTTTTGGAAAACTAATCGGCACTGTTAGTCAAACCCATGGCTATTTACGCTGGTGGTATGCATGTACGAGTGTGTAGCATATACGGATAAAATGTTTAAATTAAACATCAACACATGATTTCCTGGAGATTCCAGGCTGAAGTTTACTGATTCTGACCAGTATTGACATAAATGACATCATACTGTTGTAGTCCATTCAGACAGCAACTTACTAAAGGTGAAAATGCTGAAAACGAAATATCGGTACGCATAACCTTTTTTCATTCTGTTTCCTGGTTTCTCTGTTAAAATTTTCGAGTATGTCTTGATAGGAAGATATGAATGATGCTACTTACAAAGAAGGTGTCCTCTTTTCTATCAGTTCGGTTCAATGAGACCTGCACTGCAATTGAGTTCATACTGTTCACCTTCAGAACTTACGCTGGTTGCATCAATGTTGTGCTGTTGAAGTTGATTGTTCCAATTTGTTCACACCAACTGGAAGAAAAGTTTTATTTTCTATTCACCTAGAGCATTTCTGATTAACATCATTTTTTACCCTTTCCCAGACCACATGTCCCCAGGTTAATTGAGATATTGGTTTTGAGGTTGGAATCCGGTGAAGTAAAATGCATGGTGCTTTGGGTAGTTTATGAGCTCAAACCATATTCGGTTTTCACAAATATGAGAGGTTAATCCTTACGAGAATACTAACCGTAATGTAAACATTGAATGTAAACGCGTTTACAGATTTACCGACATTGTCACGTACACGCACGTGTAAATATATATCCGTATGTACTATTGCTGATGAGATTCGCTAAAGGTACATTCAAGATGTCAAATCACTTGGTAGCCTTGTTAATTTAGAAGAGATCCAACTATGTATAATGTGGGTTCCGAGTGGAACTGAACTGGTATCAGTAACAAATGTTCCAGCTACGCATGGCAACTGCCTGTAGAAATCAGAAACCTTGCAACGGAATTTACTTCCTCCGATAACCTAACGGATTCTATGGGAAACAACTGGTCGGATGAGTAAATGAGTCAAAAGATGACGTTTCTGAGTTCTGAACATGGTTTTGTAGCTCACCTGATAGAGCGGTTGCCGCTCCTGGTCATTCCGTTCCTGTCATTGGTCCATATCTAGGAGGAGCGCGGAATTTTTGCCATTTGATCTCCTTGAAATTCATTATCATGTCAAACTACACGTTTTTATTGACCTCGTGCTAGGTCATCCGCTTACTGTAGTCAATGTTCTTTACTTTGTTTGCTGCGCTCACGGCATGGCATTCGATAGCACAGTAATGTGGACAGTGCCTGTTCATCTTTATTTAACAGATAACACAAGTATTGTATTTGAATGCCAAGTGAAGATGAAGTATAACCTTACAGGTTGGTGTCACACGTTACTTCATCCTACAGGACGTGGTTGAATTGACAGTGGCAAGCTGCAGAATTTCGCACCAATTTCTTGGACACTACGAGAAGAAAGGTTTCCAACGCCAGCACGTGAGTGCTGCCCATCAATCCACTAGGGACTTTTCGATAATTCAGCAAGGAAATTATGTCACACACAACTTGAAACTAGGAGGAAGAGTGAATCAGACGACGGGTAGGTTTCCTCGATCCAAAATTTTTATCGGCTAATTACTAGGAACTGCTTTCCTGGGAAACAAGCCCTTAAAACTGTCGGTAATACATTATATACAGGAAAATGTGACTACTGTGGAATAAATTAAAGTTTGCCTCTTTCCATTTATGGGTGAAAGAGGATGAGTCTGATGAGCAACAGCTGAAGAGGCTGTCTTGACTTATGTAGTGGTGTTACAAAATCGAATCATCTAACCTTAAAGACGGTCTGACAAATCCGTTCATACTATGGTTAACTATCCTGTTCTGAACGCGAGCGAAGCGCAGTGCACGCCACGTTTTAAATCTACATAACGTGTTTAGGGACACATTACGTTTCGACTAAACTTTGGACTCGCAAATCCTGAAACTTGGTAGTTTTTTCAACGTATTTTCTTAAGTACAGATAAATAATAAATTGCAAACCACTTCAAAACACTATATCATTTATTCGTGGCAGAGTACTAAACTGCTAGTTCATTTTAATGTTTTTATCAGTTTTGTTAGTAAAAAAGTTTTACGTTAAGTCCGACTATTAGTCTTCAAATTAATTTTTATACTTCTCATTGGGTACATTCTGTGTGACTAGAATTTATATGTTCTTCATACACACTACACCTTTGTGTACAGGTCGCCAAACAATTAACTCAATGTTGGACATTTTCAAGCAGTCTATCAAAGTCTCTGTGCAACTGCGTCAGGCAAGAAAACAATCTATGATTCACTTTGCGCAAAGCTCTTCAGCGAAACCGGATATCATTTACATACTACCACCCTACTAGCGCAATCAGGCTGTTCATTAGTTAAAATTGAATAGGATTTGAGCCGACAGTAAAATAGGAGTTTGATGCTGCATGCAACATGGACGGACTAAACTTTAATCATTAATACAAAGCAGTTCAGTAATATGAAGCACACGGCGATGGCAGTTCAAAAACTACTAATGAGATATGGGAATATTTTTCCCACAAGATTGTTGACATTTCTTGAGAAGCGAATTATGTAGCTGAAATTTTTTTCGGTGATGCATCGTTAAGTTAACTGCAAAACAATTATCTTCGTTCAGATTAACTAGCTGAGAATCAAAGAGACAGAGATCTAAAGAGTATGATGTAATTGATGGATTTTAGCATGAACATATTTACTAATTATGTATAGGGTGCAAGATCTGATGAATAGATTGTTCCCCAACTGTTGAGTCGTAGTACACACTAGAGGTGAGTGAGCACCGTACATCCATGTAATCCGTGGAATGCCATATCAACTTCAATGTGGTCCAGAACCCCTGATATGCATATAATATGGCATCTTTATACGAACAAAGAAGATTATTACTCTGTTGACTGACACTTAAATTAACCACAAATTATGACATCTGCTGCCAAGCAAATAAGTTAAACATATATTGAATAAGTGAAATAAGCGTGCAGTATTTCAAAGTTTCAGCAAAATGTGGTCGTAAACCGATTGAAGTAATAAACTAACTTCAGCCAATCTAATGTACAACTCTGGATTCAGCTCAAATGACTAGGTTAAGTTTTCAAAATCTTTAGATCAAATGGATAGGCAGTAAACACTAGGAAACATGAGTTAACAAAGATTTACCTTTTAAAAGCTGGAATACCGCTTGCATAACGAATTATTCGTCCTTGCATATCCACAGAAACGATGATATTAGCAAAGTACCAATATAAGTTTGTAAGACCAACAACAAATGCGATTACCATCTGAAAATAATCAGTATAAAGGATAAAATACTTCAGTATTCGATGTTTAAGGTGGTGAGTGCAGACACTTTCAAATGAAAATGTGCTCCACCATAATAACTGGAAGTTAAGTTTACACACGTTTTGAATCTGGTAGAAACAAGTTGATAGGATTAACGTTTTATCGGTTCATTCGAAAAATTAATGTATATTAACAAGAACGTGATTATTTACGATTTGTATGACGCAAGCTACGAGAGATAAGGGTTACACCATAAACCAAGTAAACGACCAGAAAGGATATCTCAGTAAGACGACATTTCATAAGTCAACCACCATATTTGTTTAGACAACAATGATTTCACGGTATAATCAAACCCAGCAGTAATGTCGCCTCCCAACAGCGCCACTTTTCCTTAGCGTCTACACTAATCTGACCATTATGCCCAACTTCTGCAATATTGTGGCTTGCAACAGGTGTACAGTAAACACAAGCAAATCAGCCCTTGTAATTTCACTAGAAAACATATTTTTGTGTACGGCATTAACGTACAAACTAGAGTGTATTTCTATCAGATTGCCTTCCAAAAATGGAGCACCCGTGATTACGCAGTGGAGGTTTAATTTCCAGCTCCGATGCTTCTTAAACAGGTTGACTGTCCGGCCACGCACATTGCATCAGTGGGTGATGAGTGACAGCGTGAACTGCCAGGTAGGCATGAATTCAGTGAGAGGTAGATTTGCAATCTGATCAGCATTGAACAAGATGTGGTTTACGCCAGAAAATAGAATAGCGAGACGGCCAAGCTACTTCCCTGGAAAGTTGCTTGCAGCTTTGTCGTTGATAACAAAAATTGGGGTTTGAACGTTTTCAGGTTGCAAAAACCCATGCCGTTATCAAGCGGATAACTGTAAAGATTGAAAGATTGGCATAATTCTTGTGAAAGACTGTTGAATGATGAAGCTATATTTTTCAGCATGATCTTTACAACAGAATGGGTGTATATAATCACTGGGTAGCATTCAGCTTTGATGAAACTGGTTTAGCCCATTACGCGACCCTTGACAAAAAGATTAAGAAGGAAAAAAATTATGTAAAGCGTGATGCATAATATCCCTGTGAAACAGCCAGTTGGAAGTGTAATAAAAACCAGTAGTCATCGGTGAAGTGAAGGCGACACATCGCTTAAGATTGTTTGCCATGCTTTCGGCAGTATGACCCTGAAAATGTTGGAAGTCTGCCAGAATGTAACCAATGCGTCATCACTCCAGGCGACACAATATCGGCACCTGCTTGTGGTAGTCGTTAAGGTTACGTAGGAAAACTTCTTTTCAGCTAACGTACTCAGCTTAGATGCACAGTATTAAGGAAGAGAGGCTGTGAATTCACCCAAATATTTTTAAGTTTGCACGGTGCTTGCCCATTTGTTGATTCCTCAATCATACCTAAACATTTTCAGAGGAGAACACGGATATGTTGTTGGCTGGCCTACTCATGTTCCCCATATTTAATCCCACAACTTTCGGACATCTTCATAATTTGTGAACACTGACTAAGATACCAGTTCCAATGAGAGGTTACCGGATGACTGGATAGAAGCCACAATTATCACGTTCATTATTGTGACTAGTGAGAAGAGGAATGCAACTTTACTATCGACCCTCTAAAAGAAACCGATCATGGTTCTTGGAAATAAGATATTTCAAACGTGTTATTGTAAATTCACTGGCAAACAGATCTACGGGAACAGGCAATTCTACAAGAACGAACTTCGAAAGTCGAATCAGAAAGACAAAATACTGACGTTATTATGTGTGAGCAGGCAGCTTCGCTTCCTTCCTCGTTTGAATTAGGTATAACGAATTATAGTGCAATTTTACAGGTATATACCTGTATGTTGCAGTTTGCGATTTAGTGTGAAATTGTAGCGTTTGTACTATCTAGGGATACAGACTTGAACAGAATTTTGCTTGAATTACTGGCAACCTCCTTGATAGATCCATCTTATCTAATTGCATCTTTTTACGCAATTTGATATTGTCGCTCTAGAAGAGTTGCGGTCATGTATAGTTCCAGGATGAAGATACAGTTGTGGCAAACTTACCACTCCTCCAAAAACTAGTTCGGGCACATATTTTTGCTTACACCTGTGAAATCAGAAGCTCACATTACAAGTATCATACAAAACGGTACATTTCTTTGTGTCAGATGGAAACAGATGTAGCAAGAAATAATGTATGTCAAAACTTTGACTATCTTTATGCAATGACTATTAAGCAGCGTTTACCCAGTGTTGTTCAGTATTTATAACTGATATCAGATCGGATCAGGACAATTTTTAAAGAGATCACAGTTAATCCAATGAATGTGTCTCCAGCGTTATTAATAACAGGTTTGGCTAGATATTACAATAACTTCCATTTAAAGAGCGCTTGCCAACAATATTTACGATAATTATAACCGATTTCTTTCGTACGTCAGAATAACTGAACAATGGAAGCGCAGAAATTGTACTTAACGTGTACGCATCCACTGAATTCTGATCATTAAAGTTTTGACCTTGTGCACTCATTGGTGATCAGAAATCCGAACACCTTCAACAGATATGTAAAACCTTCAAACTGGAGATAAATTTGATAGATTTCAAACGGAATTTAGTTGAAAATCAGTGTGTTTCGACCATTGTGGGAAAATGTTTCAGCACTCCGGTTACGTGGTATAGGCAATAAAAAGGATTGAAAGTAATATGACACGAGCATTCTGCATAGCTTCTACTCTGGTCGCACCGAAGTTGCCCGGAGCATGTTGGCATACATTGTAGTGGGTTATCAGACCGGAGGTGCTAGTATTCCAACACTCGGTGGAATACCTGAACGCGGTGGAGGGACGTCCAAAAGGCCACAGCGAGCGGATCGGGAACAGCGTGGGCGACCAGATGAATCATCGCTCGGCCGGATCGGACCAACGGGCGAGACATGGCAGGCAAAATAGGGTGAACTACCAAATCGGAGGCGCAATTACGACAGGGTCAAGGAATACGATCAAAGCCCGCAGTGGATAGATGGCGGACAACACGAGCGACCGGACAAGCCCTCGTTCAGCGAGATCGGACCAACGGGCGAGTGATGACAGGCGGAAACCCTCGATAGAATATGTCGATCACACGCAAACCGAGCGGAAGTGCACACGACGTTTGGGCGGAAACCGGGGCTGTTGTTGACTGGACTTCTGACTCATAGACGCGAGCGCGTGCGTAGCATGGTAACAAGCGAGTTGGACAATAAAGATTGTGCTTTATTGGACGCCTTTTCACTACGATATGACCTGGAAGATACGACCTACAATACGTCGGTTGCAGGAATGTAGCCAATTGTTCTCACGTGGGATTTTTGTTTACCACTTGGCCTTTTCATTAACCGAAACTCCCAGGCAGCTATACAGTTTAGTCCTTTCCTGCTTCACATCTGGACAACATTAACTGACAAGCTGTCAATGAGTGCATTTCGCAATTGCAAACGTTTTGCATAAATTCAACGTAAACCAATACAGGCTTTTGAAAAAAAGAACGGAAATCGCAACATTACATGACATCCGTCCTATCACACATTTAATAATCTTAGCATTTCGGAAGAGCTTTCATTACTGATCCTCAGCCTGATTAGCTACGCAGTCGGCTCGCCTTGATTCGTTATTACGTAAACGCTGCTGATTACTTCTCATTTGATTTAAGAATGCCAACTGCCATGGTGATATTGAACTCGGAGGCGAATCATACACAAAATCCAAGTGGCTTGATCACTGAGTTCTGTTTACCCGTTTTATTGTGGGCATGAATTCAGTGAGAGGTGGATTTGCCAATCTGATCAATCACCTGCTTATCAAAGAGTACTTATTTTTGGCGTTGACGATGATTCAACGGACAGAATGTAGATGCTGGTCGCAGTGACATAACGGAGTTAATTTATTAATGCGTCACAATCTTCCGCGTACAGAACATTGTATTTTGCAATCAATCACGCCAAAAGGCTTTAAAGATTATTCGGCCAATCGTTCTATAGTGTGGTTGCATGAAACCACCACAAAGCCTTCGGTAATTACGATATTAGCTATCTCTACCAAATGTTCATAGAGGCGACAAATCTCTACTGAATCAAGTGGTTGATGATACTTCATTGAAGCTGTAGCAACAATCTTAACAAGATAAGCAACTTCTGACAACCGCATAACTTGATAACGTAGATCCGGAGAACGTTTTGTTCATTCGTAATAAGAGATAGGTAGAATGGCTTGCGTCTACTTAGGTCGGAGAAATGCGTTCGTAAAAGTACACTTCACCGGAGAGTGCATATCCACTGTAACACCTCGTTACATTCAGTTTGCTGTGAATCGAACGTACTCTACACCTGAATTGTGCTCCTTGTCAGCATCTTGGAGAGTTAGTGATCAGAACGCTAGACATGATAAACCCAACTATTCTGTCTCACAGGTCGCTTATCAGTCGACTTGTAGATGCAGTAGCTGTCATATGAATGAAACTGAGAGCTGCTTGAATCGGTGAATGACCGAAATGGCTGATCCAGTTCACTATGCAAACGAGTAGCCAAACGAACAAGAGGGCGAGGAATCCAGCAACATCATTCCTGAAACGCGTCTTCGACCAGAACAGGTCGTTCACCATGATGCTTTGAACGTAAATCCCGAAATTTTAGCCGCCGATGAGGCCATGTTGATCAGACCATGATAGCCAGGATTGTACGTTCAAGAAGCCTTTATGCACGCCGTCCACCTCCCGTGGTAGCTGTCTATTAACCCTAAACTTTATATAACGTTTACATAACGCTTCGATGAGTCTTAATTATATTATTTTCTGCTTACAACCTGAGGATGACAAGTTGAATCAAAGTGTTTCCATTCGAGAACGTCTGTTTTTTTGCTGTTTCCATTGATCGAATCGAGGGAACATATCGTTTTAAATCCCCAATTCGTGCTCAAATCAGATTGTGAAGGACCTTCAGAAAATGTTCTATTAACGATTCGCATAGAAGACAAGGCAGATGAGTTGAAGAATCCCTCCCCTGTGAACTGAGCATCATTAAGTTTCTTATGACGAAAGGATCAAGCTAAACAGTTTGATTGAATTGGCCGTGTTTGGTCGAATCTGGAGGAGGTCCCGTGTAACGATCCGGATGGACAGCTAGTTAGAAAACAAGCTTGGCTTAATGGCCGGATGATCATAGCAATGTGTATCTAAACTGATAATATCGAGACCGTCGTCCAGTCGATATCTTCCACAGTATAATGGTGTAGGATTAATGCACAACGATTTTCTCAAGGCAAGCAATTATTTTAGATTGTTTCAATTTGTGTTTGTTTTGTGCTTAAGCCCGATTTAATAAATGCAAAACAGAATCCTGCCTGTAGACATAAAATACTGCAATTATTAATGAGGGATATAGTTTAGAGTACCCGAGGAAAATTGTCTGTGTTGCACGTTTGCCATTCTTTGCAGACACAAACATAAGACACACATATACATTTTGACAGTCTGTTGCCTCCAACTATAAGTATAATTGCTATCAGTTTATTTTCTTCATCACATCAATTATTCATGGAACATTAAGCGATCTGACAGTATTTCCGCGAAAGAATTATCAACAGACGTGACCATTAAATAAATTGCATTTATTCTGCTTATAAGATGAACCAGTTTGCAGAGGTTAAGCTAAATAACCAAAATGAAATTTCACCCCCAGGGAAACATCCTGTCTCCTTCGTGAATTACAGCTAACTCACGGAACTAAAAATTTACATCCGTAAAACTTATTGTTTTTGGAAGCAAACGAGATCTGAACCTTGGTGATTTACCTACATGACTTCGTAAAGCTTAATCACGTAAAAATATTGGTCAGCTGCAGATAATATTGAGGGAACTCCATCTCCAGGTTCATACACCCAGTCATCAACCTATGCTTTGTCCTAGTTAGATTTAAAACACACAGAAGGTACCAGTTGCGGACGAAAGGCAATTATAAAATTACCAAATCAATTCGGGAAATCGCTCTGATTATGTGATTTTTCGTAAACCTACCACAGAAAATAACGCCATGAATCGGATGATATCAGAAATCATTCGTGCCAAAGAAATCTGCAATGGACCAAGCAGTTCCCACGCTGGCATCAGATGGCTAATGCGCGCAAAAGAAAGCACATTACCCATGGCGAATAAGCAATCAGAAACATATTCCGGATCGTCCGGTGCCCACCACAGACGACCTTTAAACAGAGAATTGGAACGTGAGTTATTGAACGACGTATTAATGCAGGCCTAAATAATATCTATTGTATAGCTCGATATATGCAGCGATGGTCAATATCGGTGAATTTTCTCTTAAGCGAATGATTCAATTCACCTGTACTAAAACACCGGGAAATTGCAAGATATCCGCGCCAAATTTAGTACGAATGAAGTCAAATAGTTTGGGCACCGTGTTTAATAAGTTATTACTAAGTAGATTAAGAATAACACAACGTTATGAGCAAGTTGTAATACTTTACGTTATTATTTTGCACTGTGGTGCACTAAAATTGAACTGATATAAAAAGATGAAGCCAACAAAATAACTTTACCACTTTAGAAATCCAACTGTCGTTCTGCCCAAAAAGCAAAATTTTAGTGCACAGTTTATCGAAGTAGATACTATTAGGAAATACCACATGCCTACTTACACTAAACACACTACTGCCATTCAGACCCAAAAAAGTGATTTGTAGAACCCATCTTAAAAATTACGGGATATTAGATCATCTATTCGCAGATGCAGTTTATTGCTTCACAGATCATATCTTACACCTGAGTTTTCCTAAATGTTTCCAGATTCCAAACATTACAATATTGCGCACTTACCATAAGCAACCGACCTTTTAAAGACGTGTGCAACTGCGACGTGAGAAATTTTTATAAGAAATACTAACCGATAAGTCGTTGGTTTGAGTTCAACGAAAGTCTAGTTTTTCACAACTAGGTCTCTCCCAAATTAACAGGCCAGTCAGAAAAACTAACTCTACAAATACCTATTAGCATTTGAATGAATGAAAGCAGATACTTTAAAAAGAGAGTCCCATCTATCTTTTTTTTTAAAACGATGCAACCATTTTGTTTATTCACATCAGCGAATTACGTATAGCAACCAACTGTCTAGATATGGCGCATATCAACAAAACAGCACGTACGACCGTTATGCAGGAAACAGTTTTTGATGTGATACTTGTTCTATTTACCTTACAAAGATGTCAATCCAGTACCAGTGATTGTAACTTTTTCATCACTGTTTTGCACTGCTCAGCTCCTGGTCATCTAAATTTCTGTCCCGCTTAAGAAATAGCTAGGAGACTGTCCGCTTTTTCTAAGTAACTTATCGTGCCCTTATCGCTTATCTCTGGAAGTTTCTACCTTTCATAGGATCTATCAGCAAAGCGGCAGTTCTTGTTGCACATACAATTTAGGAATGGATCAAAGCGTGAGACACAGAAAGGCTAAGCATCTCTCACTTTCTCATTGCAAACAATGATGCAAGAAATGTCAGAGTTTTAACTTTGATGGGAAACTCGACATCTGTGATCATGAAAAAAGCTATGGTAACATATGGTTTATTGTCATTGTGTTCCACAGACCAATGTGTGAGCAAATTCTTATGAGTTTAGTGATGTATGAAGCAGTGCCAACTTTGTCTCACACACCTGCTATCTCGTAATTTTGACACAATCAACTTCAGCACGTGGTATTGAGAAGGTTTACCACCCTGTTACTTACACGCACGAAGTGCGTTCATAAAGTAGTGTCATCATTACGTAAATTTATAGAATCGAATACTCTGTAGGATCCATCGATGAAAATAAATAAATTACGTGCAACCCGCAACACACAACATTTTGCCATCTGGCTGACACATATTTAACACTATCAAAACGATCGAAATATTCTGCCAGATTTTCCGAACTTAAGGCATTCCAGAATAGATCTACGGATTTCTCCTAGAAACACGCACAACAGCTGACACTCTCTCGATGTGTTCATAAGAACGTTACATACCTGAAAATATCTTGAACGACATGTGGTGACTAAGCATGCTGTCGGTAGAAATACGACAGGTGTTTCGAGCTCTGGAGAGTCATCTTGGTCTATCTTTCTGATGCCAAGGCATCAACAATTCCAGGTTAGCAGGTGAACTGCTTCCGCTTTCAGGAAACTCGATGTGCTTTATTGTATGACGTGTACACGCAAAAGTTTGTAAACTTGTATTGCATATTTTCTTTAGTTCCGCCAAAAGTTATTTACTTCGAATATTTTTCTTTTTGTGTACATTAAGCACAGGTAACTTTTGTTGCATGCAAAACGTTCATGCAACTGACTTCGAGATTTCCAAGTGCTCCTGTAAAATGTGCTGAACATTCCTCGTCCTTTATCATAAGCCTTTGCCAGCGAATTATCCTACATATTGCAAATAAGTTAGCATAATTATTGAGTCCATAGGCAGAATTCCCTGGAACCGCACGGCGGATTGCGCAGTCGATGTCACGCATCAGCTAGGCTTATCTGGTGAGCCTTGGCAATACAAATTATTGTACAAATGGTATAGGTTACCTAATTATGAGTGCAACGCTAATGTAAATTCTGAATCGGATTAAGATTCTTCACCGTTCCTTCAAGTGTAGTCAAGATCTACAATGATTTACGGACTCCATTAATGGTGAGGCAAACAATGTACATAACTTGCAAATGAGCTTTTAGATTCACGCCCTCAACCTATTTTCCAAAAAATGATATCATATTACTGACAGATAGTAGGAAACTTGGTTGGGATAAGTTGACTACCACTCACAGCTGGCTGTAGCGTTCGTTTCCCTACAGAAACTTTTGCCGGTTGAAAATCCGTGGGGACCAGGAAGCTGCTATCAACTGTGATTTAACTCTGACGGATCGATGCGTCAAGCCTGCTTGTATCTTGAACTTATTCCCCTGAATTCGAGCATGACTGAGTGGAACGATACGTGGTTCCGCGCAGATCACTTAGCGGATTAGTAAGACATGTGCTTTTCGCCTTAGGAACAGGGACGGAATAATTTTGGCTAATGTTTCAGCAATGCTTTTTGAATATGTATGTGTTTGTAAGGATGTGCGTATTTACGTTTACAGTAAAACATGTAAGAGCATTTAAGAAAAAGATTCGAACGGAGATCAACATTCTTACATCCTCGTAACCAGTAGGTAGACGAAGAGGTCAGAATCTGATTCCGGTAGGTCACATAGTCGCTGTGTGTGGTAGGCCCCATTTCCGGACACAGGCGCGCGCTCGCACAAGTGGCGTTATCCAATAAACCTTGTGCTATTCTCAACTCCGTTCGGTAGATAGACAAAGCGGATTGTACTTTGAAGTCAACAATTATACGGAGGGAATAAGAGGCCAGATACAAAGCTATTGCTGCCCAGTCCATGACGTTGTAGTAGCTGCGGAAGAAATAACGAAGTCCGTAGTAGTACACCTGCTTACACTCCATGCCAAGTTGACCTGCATTAAAAAGATGAAGGAATATTGGTGTATACTATTTCGCGTTATTCATAATATCAAGAGGTAAAAACAATAATCAACTTTAGCCAATACTTAATAATCAGTAAGCAGAACAGTGAGATCTAATTACAGTGAATTTGATTAGGGTGAGTAGCTTCGATTGAGAGGGACTAAATTAGAATTATCTACAGATACAGTTTGTAGACCCTCGAAGGCATTGGACTTACTTCACAAACAATCTGCTCAACATGACGTTTTCCGGTTTCTCTATTTTAGAGTCAACCAAGTGGTGGTCAAGATTCACAGGCGCAGAAAGTGGAAAACGGGGGAGAAAATCTATGCTATAATCTGCTCGCTTAAAATTAGTCAGTCGATCAATTCTGGTAGCGGCAACAGCTATGTGTATGTTTGTGTTTGTCCAGCTGGTAGCAACACAGCACATAACTAGGCACTGAAATAATAGTTGCGTAACCTAATAGATAAAGCGTAGTGGTGACTATGATAACGGTCATCAAGCAGATGAAAGTGGAAAATCAAGATAACTTTTGATGAGTTAGAAAAATATGTGGGCTGGGCAGTACGATCCTCGTAGAAATTTGGTACGGACTTAAAACTACTGCGGAAAACCGGTTTCTGGTATGGTTAGGTCAATGTAAAAAGCTGAAACCGATTTCCTCGTGTAATAAAATAAACTGTTATAGGAACGATCTTAATTGCACAATTAGGTTTTAAATAACCAAACCGTGTGATGTAAGATATTGCCGTGGGAAAAAAACAAAGCAATACATCCCAAAACACCAATAATTGCAAGCTAACAAAATAATTATGCACGCTAACTTGCTTGAAAGCTTGACGTTGATATTGCCGTGAAGTCAGATTGTTAAGTATTGAAGAATTGTGCAGAATAAAAAGGTACTATTCAAGAAAGATTATGTGTGACAGGTATCATCGAAGGTACATCTTTTCATCCATTCAAATGAGAGAACATTCTGTCTGCACAGACCTCTGAAGTACGTGAGACGGGCTTAATGAAAAAACCTCGTAAAATCTCAACCAATCACTGGGTGAAACTTTATAAAAGAAAGGTCACATCTACAGAATACTTATTATTCGGACTTGTCAATATATCATGTAGCGCCTTTGACAGTTAGAAAGAATTCTTTACATAATAAAAAACAACTATCTGACGCAAAAACTAAGAATTTTACAACACTTTAAGGGTTTTCCTTTATCTGTGCACTAATACTTACTGTCCAAACGTGGCCAGGCTCACGGACAAATAAAAATATGGTCTCTCTTCTGTCGTAAAAAGGTTCCGATACAGTCATCATGAACACTACTTAATTGAAAGTAAAATGTGAACTTGATAGCAACGGTAGTTTACTTAGCAGAAGGCTAGTGATTGTATCTATAGTTATGTTTGAAACCTATACATCCCCGGTTATGGCTGATATCAGATTCTATCTATCTCTTCAGTGATATCTTGATTATGACTCTTAGTATTCCAGGGGCTATACACTAAAGTCTGACGACTGTACATTCCATTGCCATTGTATATCGAACTGTTGCAAAGCAGTGCTACACCAAAGTAGTATGAACAAAATAATTTTGCTTGGTGAAACTGCTTACAACCGAGGCCTAGTACATATCTAGTCACAAAAACCCGACGCATATGTATTAATGACCAGATACAAGAAGAGCTCATTTGGAAGCAAACACTCCGGAGGTTTGTCGATGAACGTATCAAGAGTAGGGTAATTAAGGATGATATATGTTCGTATCCAAGGTGGTAGGCGTCCTTGTTCCTTACCTTCGAAGATCACAACATCAGAACTGGCATGAGCCAAAAATTGCACTTATAGCCGGTGACTGGATTGTGTTTGTGACTTTTGGTTGGAAGTGTTGATCGGTCTGCTCATACTGCCGAAAACCTCTGCATTTAATACGATTTGTCACTTCACCGACAGCAGCAGCAACCACCACATCGGTAGACTGGATCGGTTTCCACGACAAAAACTGGCCTAGCATATGCCTAAATGGTTGGTAAACCTGGTGGCGCAACAGCAAATGATAGGTGAACTTTTGATCAGCAGCGGACCTCATCGTTTTCTAAGCCCATATCAGTTACGTGTCATGGTATCATGTGCGAACCAGAGAACCGGAGATGTGAAATATGAAAACTTGGGTTAAATATGAAAATGGAAGTGCAGTTTTGTAGTAAGCACTTGATACTATAAATAGGAAAGCCATCAGTCATAAACCATGCGTACTAAATTTGGACTGTTCTAAAAATACCTGTCAGAAGACTGTTGCCTGACGGGTCAAGTGGTTCATCCGGTCACTTCCCTTAAAGTGGTATTGTGCAACTGAGGCGAAATAGTTTTTCTGGTTTCCGAGGAATTTTTGGTTAATAATCTCCGTGCGACCTTACTGTTGATTCAGGCAGCTTATCTGTTTCAGAACCAAAAACATTGGCTCTTCTGTAGTAAAGTCCAGTGATGATTGCTCTGGACGTTTTTGCAACCAGCGTATTGTATATATTCTAATGTTCTACGCTAATGGCTGAGAGCCTTAGTTAGAATGCTAACCGTGTTCACTATGTCCTTCACCTTCACTCTTTTAATAACATCACATCTATTAGTAGTTGACAAATGATCTGTTTTAGACATGACAATATTTTCCCTTGCTGCTTGCACTCCCACATAATATATATTATACACGCTAATTTCTCAAAAATAACCGGTCAGATGCTGAAGAAATGTCACTGCACAAGACATCTTACATGTTACTTTTGGCCTCTTTATAGATTTATTGATGAGAACCAATGCTTCAAGCGATCCGATGTTCCTTTCAAACAACCTTGAGAACTATAACTCTAAAGGTGTCCACTGAACAAACTATGCAACGTAGACGATCATGGGTTAAATAAAAGTCGAATGTATATTGTGGAACCTTCCCTTATTGTTCTAAATTACGCTATTGTAATTTGAATGCACTCCTCATTAATAATGCTAATATGTAGACAATGGTTTATTGGACGCCAATGTTACGATTTTCAAGCGGTTATTTGTAGAGTGGAGTAAAGGTTACAATATTTGATGATTATGTCAGTAAACTTCATGTTTCAAACTGAACAATGCTACAGTCAAACAATTTTAGTGTGAGCACAGCCTTACTCAAAAAGGAAATAAATAACTGTCTACCAAATAAAGTAATTCATTAGTCGAGAATACTTGTTGGGTTTCTACAATTTTAATATTTGAAACGGTATCTTACTTGCTTTCTGATGTTAGACACATATTTTGGTGTTAATATGGCAAGTCTTGCCTTGTTTACTGAAAATCTGTTGAAAAATAGAAGGTTTAATTATGTTATCTCTTACTACAAAGAAACTCAAGTCAAGGTTGCATTCCAATCAATGCACCTTTCAACAGCGAGTCTTCTAGCATTTCATGATCCAGGGTATATTTCGCAATCACAACAGTTAAAGAGCTGATCTCCTAATTCAATTTATTATCCTCTGTTAAGAATTTGTTTGACTGCAGTCGAAAAACCTCACCACGCAAGGATACTCGTTACTCTTTTCTCAATTCATAGCATAACAGATCGTAAATATAATCAAAGTTCCCATAAGTCCAGTATATATGAATTGCTTATATCACGTTTTGGGAAAACACACCGTCTGTTGTGGGAAGCCGCGTTCTTACTGAAGAATGCCCAGTCGCACACGGACCAGTAAACAGCTGCACATAGTTCTCACGTTGATAAGGGAAAGGCCGGATTTCATTTTGAATAGATCAGTAGGTGTTAGCTAGAGTCTAAAGTGGTCACACAACGGGAATGATTCAAGTCAGTCATGCACTAAAAGATATTGATTGCCAAAGCGCTTGCATTTTGATGTCACTCATTGCATTAGTTTGACGACTCCACGTAGAGTAACTCTAACAACACATGGGTAGAAGCCTATTGGTTGGACTGTCGTTACAAACCCACATTTAAGATATTTACCGATTGTCCAAAGCTCGGTCGTATAATAGCCAAAAATTGTTTTCGACAAAGCCGGTGTTTTGGATCAAACGTTACACATTTTTGGTTGGCAAGTTTTGCTATGCACAGTTTTGTTGACTCAATCAAAGTAGGCTAATAGAGGAAATTTGGATAATTCGTGAAGCGTAT
>JTDE01000178.1:224638-235409 GCA_014338405.1 Paragonimus skrjabini miyazakii | reverse complement strand
AAGTGAATGTAATTTCCCACTTGCTATTCCCGTAGCTTTACAATATATGTGCATGTTTCTGTTTGTTCTTCTCATTCATTAGTAAGCTGGTCTTGGGGGTTGACGTGCTGCAGCTCAGTGTTTATAGTTCTGTTCAGTTTGTATTTTCTGTTTTATCGAGGTGTGTAAACCGTACAGCATTTGTTTTCTGACTATCACAAAATCAGAAAAGTTTACGCTTCTTCCCTATCCCACTTCATTACAGCTTGTATATCTGTGAATCCTAGAGTTTCTTGATCGGATCTTAAGAATGTACGCTAGTCGGTCCAACGACTGTAGTTCACGAAAAAGAACGAGATTTCCTGTAAGTGAAGCAAATTTACTGAGACAATATTTTACTGAGAGACTGAGTTCCATTGCTCATGCCGAGTGCTAAATTTCAGTAAAATTTCCTTCAACTTGTTAACGTAGGAATTTATATTTTTCCCACGACCGTGATGATCGGAGATCTAAACCGTCTTTCTAAACTTGCTCTAGATCAGCGGTAATTAACTTTTATTCATCTACTTGTCAAAGTACACCCAAGCATTTCCGAAGATTTGCTGATGTCATCTTCATACAAGAAATCGTCAGGACCAGGTCTCCTCTTGTTACAGCAATACTTTCACTCCAACCAGATTGTTTATACGATGGAATTAATCATTTAATGTACGCGATGCTGGGTGTCATTATGAAAATAGTCATTTCGACTTGAAGGCCTCTATCCTTTACTATTGATCACAAAAGAAGACAGATCCTTTGGAAACCAACTGGTTGAACTCAGATACACTTCGTTTCAATCCAAATACTGTTAGTTTGGCGACCGCTCTGTCTGCTGGCATAGCTAAGTTAGAACAAATTTATCGTAAACCACCACCATATTTCGTGGTCATGATAACTGTTTATCCTTTATGACTAGTCCGTTCATAGGCCGCACAGAATCCGGCGTATGTATATTGCTGGGCCATCGTGCGTTAAACCACTTTGTGGCCTGTGCGAAGCATACTTGCTTCATGTTCGAACAGATACGTGTATATTAAAATTTGTCTTATCGGATAATACTTTCGAACGCCTTCACTTACAACAGTAAATAATCTGTATGTCACAAGAAACTTCTGATTACATTCTGGTGCACCTCAGAGATAACGGATATGCTGAAAACATATGGATGGGACCCAGTGCAGCGATTACAAGAACTTACTTGACTATCCGATCGATTGGTTAGTTTGACAGTTCATGAGTTTTGCTTCCCTTAACGAAGGCACATAATCTCAACAAACAGCTTCTCACTGTGATTACCCATTTGTTGGTGAATGTGCTAAAAACACATGGACCACATAACACTACTAATACCTGGACGCATTCTCACGCGTAAGATGAAATGAATAACTCAGGAGTTGAGGGAAACCTGTTCACCGTCAATGACTGTGCACTTGGTTGAGTCAACTTATTCAAAGAACCAATAGTTGCACAAAATATTTTCAATAAACGTGGTCACCATAGCATATTTTGTTTTTCTGTAAATCGGGTTAAACATAAAATAATGCACAATTAAATCACCTGGATTGTCGGTTATAAGGTCTATAATTATGTTGTCCACCTTAAATTATTATGTTTAATTACTCAGGCGTGCGTTTTAGTTCACTGATCTGAAGAAAATCTTCATTGTTCGTTTTCAGTCAATTCACTCTCTTCAGTGGTTTGAACGGAACAGTTTGAAAACGATTAGAGTTATATGCAGACATTTTAAATTGACTGCTCAAAGGCAAGTATGCAATACCATCAGCCAGGTTTTTTATATTACGGGCAACCGATCAACAGGCTAAGGAAGATCTTTACTGTCCAGTGTTGGTCAAACCCACGTATGTCCCGTTGTCCGAAACAGTCCTCGGTGAAAATTTATTTGTATACGCATACCATGTCTGCTTTTATCTTTCCGAATAGATAAGTGGAGTACCTTCAAATGCAGTAGTTTTAGGATATCCAAAAGAACCCATCGTTGCAAACGTTTTCACTTTTAGATTTGGGTGAGTTAGCTTTCGACATAACAAACCTTCCAGCGGCAATAAGATAGTATTTAGTCGAATTGAATGGTAACTGATAAACTATCTCAACAGTTAAATAACTGTCATTTTAACTTGATGGCGATCACAATCAGCCTGCTGTTCTTAAACGACTCACGACTTGCCGAGAAAATGACCCGCGAAGAAAGCTGTCAACAAAACTTCATGTATTCTGGTCAATAGTTGAACGTCAATAGATTCATAAGTCTAACCTAATAGAACATTGACGAATATATCGCCTACATGCATAAGACGAATCTGTACACAGTAGAGTCTTGCAAAGGACCTACAACTAAACACTTCCGTCTTAAAGCGCAATTGTTACTTTGAAAAGTTCAGATGAAAACAGCTAGCAAAGACAATTAGCAGAAGAAGTAATCACTGTATATAAAGAGGGTTTAAACAGAACTGCTACATGAAGGTCAGTACATTGTGAATAAAAACAACCACATTTAAAAATGTTGTCAAAAGAACATTTAATGCACCTGAACTCCGTGGAATTGCTAGGATGTAGAAACTACTAGCTTTCATCACTCAGGTAGAATAGTTTATCGCTGCCACTTTGTAGTGTGTCTACCGATTTATACGCGGTAAAGAAGAAAGTTACCTCGGACGAAGGAAGAACAGCTTGATAGTCCACCAAAGTGTGCCGTTTAAACAATCTGACCACCAGGTGGTGTTTGCTCGAGATGAGGCAAACCGCCGTACCCACCGTGAAATGCGGTCGAACAGAAGACATGCTCCATACTATATGCGTTTTGTTATTTGGCAAAACCGTATGCCTAAAATGGTATTAAATGACTCAATTCTAAAATTTGTACGTCGTTAACCCTCTCTGCTCAAAATCTTCCATGACCATTGCGATTATCTGGAGGTCGACAATTAAATGTTTGAGGCGGGCAGTAACTATCTTGAAGCAGTTAAAACTTCCACCTCTAGAAAACAAAGACATAACTAAGAGCAGAAATTTCAGTTGTTATAAACCGACCGCCAATGAAAAGCATAGTTTATTTTGCGGGTAGTAACTCATCTGCGAGCTACTCGCGCCGTTTACCTCCAACTTGGTGAAGTCAGTTTATCAGTGAATCCTTACAACGCACTTCCGGGAAATATGAATCCACTCAGTCCTTTTGAAATTTCAGATGATATAATGTTGTTTCTCAGAAAAGACCCAGTTGATGAAAACGCTTGATTCGCTTGGACTAGAACTAGCTGCAGAATCAGTGTGTAGTTACCGGTGAAAATTCACCGGAAGCTAGCGACGGGTTTTGCGGTTGTTGCTATTCACCACACGCAGTTACGCGATAAACTTCAACCAGACTTCCTATTACAGAATAGTCGGATGTTGAAGTTTGTAAATAATAACTCCTTTGCAGAGAAATTGTGTGCAATCTTAACAATGTCAGTGACCTGCCAAATTTTGTCCAGCACATCTAAATGAGAATTTACTGATAGTATCACCGGTAGACTTTTCGGTAAATTTTGATGAGTATATAGATAGTGACTACGTCACTTTACCCTGTGGAATTTTTGATCAACTATCTACGCTCAAAGGTTTGGGATCAACGTTTCCGGTCGATGATATTCACTTTTTAGTTTAATTTTGTTCCGTTTTTATTCGGCGATTCAGTCCCAAAATAAAAGCTGAGGTGCAAATGCCGTGCATACAATAAGTAATCAATTGTCCTGCTCGGAGTACTGGGCTAGACAGGTCAGATTGGTGTGTCGAATGAGACAAAACGCCGACAAGTATATTTACTTTTAATATGACTATGCAAACTTGTTTCGCTTGACACTCACGATTCAGTCAATCGGCATGCGGAGTAGGGAGAACGCATCGCATGCGTTTCTTTTTATGGGCCAAACAGCGCTGCTTGGAACTGACAAAAGATGACTCTTAAAGGCAGTACTCAGTATAAAAACAGTAGCAGTGATCAAAGTAGCAGTGACTACGGGCTAAAACTAAGCAGGGTATGACTACGAAATATATGTACTTCGGAAACTAAATTCAACCGAAGCTCTTCGTTGACAGGGTAACTCGTGTAAATATATTTTATCTAGACAATCAGTTTAGCTGAAAATTCTCAAGAGCGACTACAACGAAACAAACAAAAGCATGAATTCACGCAGCTTATTATAGAGTCATTAGTGTACTGGTCAGCGTGTTTGTCTCATGAGCACCTAAGTCGAAATTCTATTCCCATTTGATACAAGAACATTCAAGACTTGTCAGCGGAAACATAGGTAAAACTCCAGGGCGGTGCTTTGTTTTGTACGCTATTATTTGTTTTTAAGATATGAAAGCTGAGAACTACTTTGGATGGGTTCCATTCTGTGCAAAAACTGGCGTACGTAATATGTACGATAATAATAGACAGCATTTCTGAGTAATGTTTATTTAACACGTACTTCATACTTTGCACTTCCGCGGTCGCGATGAATGAGCGCTTGAGGAAGAGGCATCTATAGCAATAGAGAAAAGAGAGGATTAAAACCTGATATGATAATTATTTGTATGTCCAAACACTTTACACAGATTAACAAACAATTACAGATTCAAATCGAATTGTTTCGAAACTACTAGCATCCATCAAACTAAAAATGATACATTACGCCCTTGTGGTGTTAGAGTTACTGAAATTTTTCTCGGATAACTATCACTATACAGTAAGCATATCCCTCCAAATTTTTCTTAAACTTAATGTAATTGTTTTATGATTTTGAGTATGTCTCCAAACCGATGCGGGCCGTCATTGTGTGTTGGTTATTGGTGGTTGACATATGAGCTCCCATTACAAGAAGCCTTTCATACGGAGTTGCGTTCGACAACGAAGGATTTTATCCAGACGGTACAATCCTCATTTGGCACCATCACGATAAGATAACAACCTCCTAATCCCAATGAGAAGTAAGCACTTAGATTTCCTACTGAGATTTTGATGTAAACAACATGACAAACTATTCACTTGGCCTAACTCTTCACTGGCTAGCAACTGAGTCTATTCCTTGACAATCCCCATTTATCGCTTACTGCGAAGATTTTTAGATGTTCGTTTACTTAATAATTGGGTCATGAGTTCCGCTAAATGAATTATCAATTTGTATTTTAAAAGTGCTTAAACGTTCCATGAGCAGACCAAATGGCCGACCTATGTAAACGAACACTAAATGAAGAGGTAAATTGAAGCTAACGGTAAACCCCTTGGAGCAGACAGAACTAATAAACAAGCAATGTTCCCAAGAGGACAGAGAGATACCGTTAGTCTGCTGTACGCAAAAATGAACCCACATGGTTTTTGAACATTTTAAAGTGTGAATTACATTAGTTTGTGGAGAAACGATTACAACTTCAAGTGACATTGGGCCAACCTTACTTTTTGGGTAGGATAAACGTTTTCTGGACCAAAAGTTTCATTTTGGCTTTTATCCACGGATGCAAGCTACCTACTGGTTTCTGTCTCACACAGATACAGAGTATTCATTCTTTTAGTGTTGTCACAGAAGTAAAATCCCTGATGAGAGGTAACTAACATTATCCTGAAGTTCACAAAATCGTGCCAACTGTTTAAATTTGGTACTCCCACGGCATGGTTACTAGACTGGCATATGTCTCTTTTCGAAGGAACAGCTCAATCGGCACCACTGTTGGTATTCCCGGAGTGTTCCGTGTATAGGGGAGCGCTGTATCCCATAAACCAGAGTTGACTGATTATCAGTTTTATATAAGATTTTGTAGGATTCAAAAGTCTTTTACCGCACGCTCAGCCCACAAGTTTGACTGAAACTGCAAAGATATGTGCGTCAGCGAAACTGTCCGATACCTGTGATTTAGAATTAAAAAACTCAGCTATATACAATGAGAACTTGATTTTCTGGGTAAACCAACGCGATTTAGCGGGGTATCGCAAGCGAGCCTAGTTGATCCAGAACTGCCTGCTGGAAAGCTTTAATATTTTCCAACTAATGTATTTCAGTATTTTACTTGTCATTACCAAACCGTCTGTAAGGGATTCACTGGACGCGCACGCTAACAAGTCCATCGCACGGGTGGATTGTTTATAATTTGCTACCCACGGTTTTGTACACTGACAAATGTGCACGATCATTACCTCGAATTTTTGGTTCCATTCAGATTCTTATGTGTTGTTGCCGTTAGATATCAAATAAAAACTGCGTTGACCACGGTGATAACTCTGCATAAAATTGGTCTACTGATATCGGTAGTTAAACCTGTGTGGATAGAAGTTGACTTCTCAATGCTTATCAAAGAATCCACTTATACATAAATATTGATCGGACCTCTGGTATGGTGTATGCTTTGAGCCAGTATAAATTAGAATTTTGATTTGCCATTCTTTGTGTGGTTGTAATAATCTACTTTATTAAAAATGCTCACCCTAAAACACAGATTGGTATGGCGTTCAGCAACACCGTGTGATTGGATACTATTTACATAGCGAGTTCAACAAAAGGTAACTGAGTGAGAACGGCAACACAACTGATAGTTGACTTGGGATGTACCGTAAGTAAGACGGTATGTTAGATTACCCTCATTTTTCCCGCCAAATTAATCCATTATATTTCGGTAGAAAATTAGTTATGGTTCCCTAAGGTGGACGAATCTAAGTTTGTTCTTAAAAACATAAAATCCAAAATGCTCGCATAACCTAGCAGTATCAATGAAGGGTTCTAGTTATCCTTAAATTGATTAATAAAACCCACGGCTAACGAGCTGTTGCTTACCGTTTTGTAATTTATAAGAGAGATCATTTAAAATTCCTCTGTGATAACATGTTAAACTCGATAGTATACTCAAAATAAGATTAAAATAAATGTGATCTTTGCGATGAAGGAATTTCAGGGTAGATTTTAAGGAAAGGATGGCCAGTGGGATAAGAACTGAGAAGACTGGCTGGAATAAATAATTCACAGAAATGGAGCGAATTCCTAACTGAATTGTTGTTAAAAATTATACGTTCTCTAAAGCATATGACAACGTTACACACAAACTGACAAGTGTTGCATTTACATTATAGCTGTTTTTGGGTTTGTTACAAAATGCAACCAAAAGGAAATAGAAAGAAGTCTCACTGTAAACTTGCATCTCAACGCTCGGACAAGGCGAAATTGCTAATAATTGAGACATCTTATTTGTGTTAATCGTTTGTGAACAAAACAGTCAAGTTAACGTTTTTGAGTTCACTCGGGGAATTTTCATATATTCGGGGAATTTACGTTCAAAAAATTACCTTGAAACGAATTACAAAAGCACTCACTCGAAATTTTGGATAAAATAGATAGATCAAGTATAAAAACGGCAGCAACGGAAGAAAAATTAGCAGAAATTGAAAGCGTTGCATTCCTTCGTAGTCGCGAATGCAAAACATGGGATGGTAGAACAGATTTTCCAGTTGGTGTTGGCAATTTGGATGAGCGACAAACTGAACAGAAATTGTTCCATTCGCGTTGTGAGATTGCAGATGAAGCGGAATTGAACGAATGCATGTAAAAACGTCGCAAATTTCACGGAAAACAAATGAGATTAGCAATGTTCAGCTAAGAGTATGTTTGAGTGTAGAATTTTAAAATCGCCTCTGCCTCAAGTATAATACTTATGCACACTTACTAATAAAGTTGTGAACATTTACCATATAAACCTAGAGCTTTATTGGACAATGAAGAATCTCCCTAAAAAAACTTGGTCTAATTTCCACCGAATGTGCGGTTTTGTAGTTTGCCAGTTTTTTAACTTTTGTCTAAATTAGATTCAGAAGTCCTAGAGCTTTTACGTCTGTTTTGGAAAAACGGCCGCTCGTCATAAGGAAGTATGAGTAAAATATATTTAGATTGTGATTCTGTTGTTTGGCGAAATAAAAACTGTATACATATTGCAATGTACCTGCTCCACTCACTTATTCAGCAATTCAAGGAGACTAAATGAATTGGCCGGTTGCAAGCTAAATAACTTAAATACAAACCATCACTTCCTGGTGTATGGTGGTGTGAAAGCTGTAAATAATACAAAGCAAACCATCTTAGGATTTACTTCACAACAGATCTGCAGCAATACGAAAACTAATAGGGAGTAAACGAAAACTTGAATTCCACATGACTGAACAATTTAAGTGTGCCAGATAGAGCATAACGTCAGTTTGTACCAAACATTGAGTTAACTTTGTGAGCTTCTCAGAGTGATAAAATGCGTTGAAGTGTGACAAAATTTCATTCTGTTTGACCAGCTGACTGCGTAAGTGTTCAGTTACATGGATTTCATATATAACAACCGAACATTGTTCGTGGCCGCCTTACACATTACAAATGCAAATATTTACATATTCATAGTACCGTACAGAGGGGTGATTAACTTTTAAAGAAAGGCCGATCTCAATGCCTTATGCTGATGCAGTCGAGCTGGTTACCGTGGTACTAAAACTGTTCATCTGTGGCAGTTATATGCGGTTACCATAATAGTTTATCCATTGTTTTGTTACTATGTGACGAAAATCTGCATAACTACATGCTTTATACAGTTGAATGATGAAAAATAAAAAAAATGATCACAGGTGACAATGAACAGTTTCTGGTAGTCTTCACTATATACGCAGGCATGAGAACATTTATGAACAGTTGCCAAACCCAATAACTTCGTATGTGTGTAAGTATGTAGGTCACCTAGACTGAAACCCCTATATTCATACGGGTTTTCCCTGATGCTCGATTTGGAAGTGAGCGTGCATTAGCTGCATGTTTAGGAACTGACAGACACCTGAATTTCTAAAAAACGAAATGAATTTGCAGTCGATAGGACGCAAGTCAATGAATTATTATCGGTCGCAGCGAAACAAGGAACCCGTTGAATTTCAGCAGGTACACTGATAACTTATCAGACCAAAGTAAGTACTGTCACCTGTCTTGCCGGCATAATTCCAACAACCGTAGTGAGCAGTTGCCAGGGCACCTGTTTGCACTCAAATGCTTTAACCGAGTAGCTGTTTTTCCAGTACTGAGGACTTTTTAACCTACAGCCGAGCTTACTTGATTTTTCAAGTGAGTAGTTAATTAATGCAGCACAGTTCACCTGTATAAATGTTGTTGTATACTCCCAGCCAACAATTAATTTCTGGGCCTTGTAAAAACCTATCTCGTCTCATTTCACCCTCACCTTGGGTGACAGGCCATCACCAGGAAGAACCAATATCAGTCGCGTTAGCGACGTTACTCTGGACATGACAGTATTTATTTTATCGAATCTGTACCAGTAAGGTTTATGACGATGAACGTATGTTTGAATGCTCAAACATTTTCAATGGATAACTCGCGGGGTGCGGCCGAAGCTTTGTCAGTTCTAAACATTGAGATACAGCAAAAAATACACAAGGAGTCTTCACTAATTTCCAGTTGATTATCTTTAGAGCATGTGAAAGTGGGTAAATGCAATCCATAACTGTGAATTTTTGAGAACTTCAGAAGAACTCAGTTTTTTGGCTCCTTCGTCACACGGAAACACCTTATTGTCAAATTCACAGACTCGTAAACATTTGTCCCTTTGTCACACGTGGTCTTTGTTATCCCATTTAGTTTTCCGCTAGCTAGTCTGATATATTTGAACATATCTGTAAAATTTTCTGTTTGATGCAGCAGCACCTCTCACGTACCGTTGAATCCCATTTAGAAGAACCCAGACAATTTGTTGCCTGCTAAAATTTCTTCTGTTCTCAAAGATTTATCTCAACTTATTATCGGTTTTGCAACAAGATGCTTCCGGTTATGTGTGCTTACATCCAAATGCTCGAGGTTTTTATTAGTTTCGCTTGCCATAATTCTGCTAAGCCTGAACTCAGTTTTACACAACATGTCGAAAGATTAGGTGTATATCATTGTGAATCTCATAAAAATTGGATAGATGCAAATCTTCAATACTGAACGGAAAATAGGCCTTGTAGTTAAAGATATCAGTTACCGGGTGTGTACAATATTTTTTCAGATTAACGTAGCTTGACTGATGAATATTTTGTGACTAAAGGATGTTAGCTCCAATTGCTTAAAGACCGGCTGTGTAAATGTTACATTCTGAAATAGCATTATTAATCCTTCCCTATTGAGGTACCTAAGTTAAGTTGAGCGAAATAGCCGACTTACAAATTAGTACTTCACCTAATTTAGGATGTGTAGTCTGAGTGCACTCCCTGCCATCTCCGTGAATAGCCGTGGGATAATATATAATTTATTTAGCACGTTACCTTTTTGCGGTCACACCGAATGTATATCTCAGGCTTTGCAAAATAAAGTTAGTTTTATTCGTTAAACACTTCGGGTACAAAGTACATACAGGCGCGGTGTTTTCCTTACCTTGCTAGTGGCAAAATTCGTGTATCCTCATTTCTGCAAAGCTATCACTCGAACGACGTCCTGTCGATTTCAAAAGTCATTATGAGCATAACCTAGATTCTTATTATAGACCCGTTATGCTTATCGAATTTGACCGCAGTTATTGGGAAATATGGTCTATGCGAAATCGATTTCGTTTGATTTACATTCGATCCGCTCAGAAATTCACCTCGAATGCCCTGAGGGAAAATCGTTTTATATTTTTGTTCCCAAGGTTAGTTTTTGCCTCAGCCTGAAGCAGAATAACGACGATTATTTTGTTCTCGAACTAAGAAACAAATATTCATTCGCTACAATGATCA
>JTDE01000178.1:210064-224538 GCA_014338405.1 Paragonimus skrjabini miyazakii | reverse complement strand
GACGTTGATATCGTAAAGGGCATTGCCATTTCGTTGCTTGACAGTTGCTGCTATCCAGTGGGGGCGACCTGGGCGATAGTCCCTTGCATGCACTAGGTCGCCGATGGCAAATTCACGTCGAGGGAGTTGCTGCGTATCTCCCGGAAGTTTCTCCACTGGACTCATTGCGTCGAACTTCGTCCTCAACTTGCGGCCCATGAGAGCTTCTGCAGGCGAGAGTCCGTTGGGAATCGCCGGGCTAGGGGTGGTTCTGTAAGTGAGCAGGAACCTTTGCAACACTTCTTCGGTTGGTCCCTCCCCGCGAGACTTCAGAAGTGCTCTCTTGAAGGTCCTGAGGGAAAATCGTTTTATATTTTTGTTCCCAAGGTTAGTTTTTGCCTCAGCCTGAAGCAGAATAACGACGATTATTTTGTTCTCGAACTAAGAAACAAATATTCATTCGCTACAATGATCAGTGTGTACGAAGGCTGCAATTGGAAGGCCAAAGATATATTCGACTAGTGAAGATGTAATCAGACAAAATTATTCTGCCGGACATTATTTGAACAGAAACACTGATCTCAGATTTTGTACCTGTTATTACTCGTCAGGAGTGTATGTACTCCTCCGTACCAGGGAATAAAGTCAGGTTCAAAGTTTATAAGAGACGCACGTGCAGACCACTCTTCCATTCGTTTAGGCATGAACAAGAAATCATAGGTGAACGTTCCTTCTCACTTGGCCTTTGGTTAATGTTGATGTGACTGATCCGCTCACGGTTAGATACATGAACTGAAGTTTTTATTTCAGATGGCAAACATGCGACAATTTTGGTCACACATGAAAAAGTAGACTGAGTGGTTCATTCCTTGTTACATTTAGACAAAAGATAATTCTGTCCAAATAGTAGTGTTGCCTGAACTCTATTCAACGTCAAACAACCAAGAGTTGAACTTTGCTATGGTCCGAAAGTACAAACTGGTGTTGTGTGTTCAGAAAGAACTGGTTGCGGGTTTGTCCCACTACGGTAGTAAAAAAGACTAAGGACTACAACATTATTTCTCGCTTTTACAGCGTCGTTCCGTTTTAGTTTCTGTGATTGGTTTTGTTTAGTTCATTACATACAATTGTGAACAGACATCGAACTTGACCTGAGTATATTTCAGGAAATCTCAAAAGTCAGCCTGTTTTTATTCAAAATCATGGAAGGAATGTAAACTTTTAAATAATCCATTTTAAACCAAAAAATAAAACGGCGTTCCTTAGGCTTAGCCATTATTAAATCAACTGATCCACTGGGCTGTTTAAGAAATGAACAACAGTTGTATCGCTTGGTATAGTTTAATTCAAACGAAAACGTTAACGTCCTCCCTAGTTAATGCTATATAAAATAGTGCATTATAACTCTCTGAGTCTTTGGTCTTATACTGTAGTCCTTTAAAATTCATTTAGAAGAACACTCACAGTAACACGGTGCACCTTACTCACAGTCTTAACTATTGATTTTCTCTAGTTGAAACGTAATATGTTGTAGTAAGTTGAAATGAACTCTGTCGCATTTCAAAAGGTCTACTGATTTCTGTAACATCGCAAAAAATGACAGCAGCTGACCCCTGGTATAACAAAGGTCGGTTAATTTCACAAACTGGAGGAAACCAAAAACAAGACCTTTGGTTAAAAAATAATTACCTTTTTCTCTCGAGAATGAATGGCGATTTTCACCGTTTCTAGCGGGTGCTTCAACTCTTGTGCTGAATGATCAAAGTCACCGCGAAGAAGGCAGTGCACCTCGTCAGATGTGCGACACAAATCAATACAGCTTACTGCAAAGTCCATGCATTTTTTCGCAAGGTCAGAGTATTCTTCCTGAGATTGCAACAAAAGATTGCCGAAAGTGATAGAACAAAATAATAGTCAAAGTTGCATCTGTTCCTCAATAATATGCTTCGAAATTGGTAATAGGCGATTGTGAATAAAAGCGGTCGTAATTGGTTATTGTAGTATTGAGCTAACAACCAAATACGTTTTGTTATAAATAAAGTTAATGAAAACTAATTTACGGGAGAATACAAATAATTTCCCCAGTGAACAAAAATATGCTGAAGACAACTGATGATGATCACTGTACTTACTCATAATCAACGAAATTTTCAAGCAAAGGTGATGGCTCAAAATATATTATGTACTGAGTTCTTTGGGCTGCCCCACAGTTCCTGCTGAACTGTGAAATTCAATACAGGATACGTCAACTTTGTTGCAGTTGTTGCACATTACTATAGTCTTGGTCATTGGTTATAACGGAGTTTGCTTTCTAAGCTAGCGTTCCTTTTACTACCACCATATCTCAGACAATATTTCGTCTACCTGGCTTCATATTAATCTATCATTTCCTGTAGTCTGTTTTCTTTGCGTTGCAAAATTCAACACTGACTTTATAAATGTTCACATTAAATTTGTTGACATACTTGTAGCCCAACACCGACGTCATACATGGTATGAAGCTGGTGGACAACTCATTGTACAATACGTAGTGTGTCTCTGCCATATTTCAGTCTGCTTATTTCTCCGGGTTCACACGACTGCTTTTGAGTAAATGGAGCGTCACAATGGACTACTCGTTTGAGACCCGGTACTATCATTTGATGACAAGCATTCTCCTGGAGCATGAGAAGTGTACTGTGTTTTGGCGACAGTACCATATCTGTGCTTTGCTGAACTACAGAAGTATCTCGAGTATAGTCACTTGGTCCATCAGTCTCCTTCGTTATAATAATCGATGCACAGGTCCCCATATCATCAGTAAGCATTGGGCTATTGTTGTTGCTATTTTATCGACACGTTGGTGAACCTTGGTTTCGAGGGTTGGATGGTTCAGGTGTATGAGGCTGAGGTGAGTAAATTTTTTTCCAAATTCAAGGGTATCTTTAACACTAATGATGTTGACAGTATCATTCTTTCCTTCGCTTCTACTCTGGAACTCAGTGTGACAAACAGTCAAACGGAAATCTGCTCATGCGAATGCGTTTGTTGATGTCTTTCTTTCGTCTTCTCAAAGTGTACTACCAGGGCGCCGCAAATAACGATTAGTAGTTAACTGATCAATATTCATCAAGCTTCCCTCTCCTACCTTAGTCATGCTATTTCAATCAGTTGACTGATGTACTAGGACTTTGCATCGGCAGGGAATTAGCCTAATGAGCTTAGGTGAACAATCAGCCTAAATGAGCAAAGCTGAGACATCTTACCTGCTGATACAGTGTAAAGGTACTTGTCAGTGAATTCAATGTATATCGGACGCCCTTATTCATGACATTTTTCATGTGTTTGCATAGGAAAGGGCGCGATATCCGCCGATGTCCTCACAATCTTTGACTGACAATCAGACTCTGGGTTCCATTGGTTAACGAAGCTGCATAGTCTGTTTCGAACATCACCACTCAGTTGGGGATTTCCCAGTGGATGTTACAGTCCCCATGACATCATTTATTATCGTGAAATTTATTTACACTAGACTTCAGCACCCCGAGGAACATGTTTTTTCTTTTAATGCTATCAGAAAAGCCATGAATTATGGACATTTAACGTTTAGTTATTAATAATATTGACTGGTTTGAGTAGTATGTTGCCGTTTTAAACTATTCCACTTCCAGTAAGATAATTGCTAATCTTTTTCATTTCCTAACGTGTAAGTTAGTCACCCAATTTCTCCGTAGCAATCAACCTTTCGACATTTTGCACTGCAGCACTAGTTACTGTGTTTTGGCTAATACAAATTCCTGTAAGTTCTTGAAGCTCACTGGGTGTACTTTACTACATTAATGAGCGCCGCTAGTGGAAAATCGGTGGAGGCCCTTTTGACGTCCATCAGGATTGTTTGCTGTCGTCTGCTGGTTGTTTGACTTGAAATCAATCGATACGGTTAATATTTTACCGATACCTCGAAGCAGGCAAATACAGTTAGCTCTAAATGGTCTTTTACCTCGTGATCAGTCAAAAATAGTGTCAAACACTGCTACTGTTCATTTTGGACAGATAACAAACAAAACCGGAAAACTAAAAACGTGTTTCCTGAAAAGAGCTTGAACAGATTGGTGACAGTTTGGAAAGTAAGTTTTATGTTTATTGCAGATTGTAACGCAGTTCGCCTAAACGTTTTATTGAAAAATAGTAAAATCAAGTTTGAGTAGCAAACTGAGCTACGAATAATGACAGTCTGTACCTATTACCACGGCCTTGACAAAATCAAGATTGGTGGTATACATATGTCCTCAAGTTGTTAAAATTGTGAGCGTATTTCGAAAAGCAGCTTATACTGTAGCAAAATGTAGCTTGAGCGTAAAATCCTGAGAGTACAACATTCGTAATAATCTCGATCTGTATAAACGTGATTAAAATTTATTCCATTGCATTATTGCTTCAGTCCAGTTAATATTGTCATGTTTCAAATAACTGAACTGGAGACAATGAAAGTCAGAACATTTATTTTCATAATCATCTTTTGCTATGTGGTTTGTTTGTTCCGAGGATCAGGCGACAATCCATGTCACACTTGTAATTGTTTTACGTGTGAAGCGGTATGTTTTGATTTGCAAACGTTACAAAAGGTAGGAAACATTCAACTATACATATAGCTTAGGTATGTAAGTTTAGAGCTGTTTAACTTTCAGGATAGAAATCTATGTAATATCTTCGTAAGAGAGCAGGTGAAGAATATTTGCCAGATTCGTGCCATATTATTGCTGCTATTCGTCTGACAGATCTCCTAAGTATAATGTATTTTAGAAGTTATTTATTTGGAATGCTTGTGCTAATGTTCAAAAGACTTTGGTAGATATATGTATATGTTTCAAAATTCTTACCATGAAGGAAGGTTAAATACGTTGATTATTTTACGTCTTATCGGACAGTTTAAGCAAGACGATTGAGCATAGTCAGGTCTTGTAGTCCTTGAAAGGAAGTCAGATGAATGCAGCTTTTGGTTAAGCTAAATCGGCAGGTTGGTGGTTGAGTTGTGGTTCACTGACTCGTCTGTTGGTAAATGTTTGTTTTAGTGTATCTTCAAGAGATGGTACTCTTCATCGATTGCATCAGTTGTGCAAATTCTCCTAGCTCGACCAAATAAGGTCCTTATTAAACTCCATTTGTGCTGAACTGTGACAAATCAGTCGTAAGGCAAATATTGCCCTGTACAAGTAGACTTCCGGTAAACCAAGTGTCTTACGCTGCTATCAGCTCTGCGTTGGATCAACACATCAAAAAACGGCAAAGAGTAATCCTTTTTTAAATCCAATGTAAGTCGTAGATTTACTTGACTACAATTTAGTTCTTTCGATAACATATCGACTTATTGTTTATTGTCGGAGATTACGATAATGTCGTCTACATACCCTCCATATACTGCGCTCGCTTTGATATGTTAACCCACTGCCTTTTATGGGGGCAACGAAAATGTCCGCGAGAATCGAACCTAGAGAAGTTCCCACAGCCACTCCATCGATCTGTGTGAAACTTCCCTCAGGAAATTGAAACTGAACATTCGTTGTACATAGGTACATCATATGTTCTAATTCAGACAGTAGGACAGAAAGTGATATTTTGTTAGAGCTCACGTGATCACAAACAAACCACACAGTTTTACTTACGGGCACATTAGAGAACAGTGACTCAATATCCAGTAAGCCCGTTAACCTTCGATAACACGTCAATCAGTTCAAAGTTTTCCTTGAAAACTCATTTGGTTAGCGGCCGTTTAACTGGTTCTATTATTTTAACAAGCCATTTTGTGAGTTTTTGCTGAGATGAGTTGCATATCGAGTGGAATTTCTAAGTGAAATATCCGAAATGTGAGCTTTTAGTTGGCCACAAATCTGAAACATTTGAGAACCAATCGGTTTGTGAAATTTGAAGGTTGTCTCGCTGATTCAATCAGATTTAAGCAGCAATTTTAAGGCAGTAGTTACTTCTTTCTCCAGTATTGTTGGCTTATTAACGCTAGCTTCCGTGAATCTTCCAGAATCAGTTAAATTTGTTTTATTTAGTTATCGTGGTCCATGTGAACTACTCTATAGCATTTTTGGGTAAAAATACAATTTTCTTCGCTTTCAATTCGTTGAGATGTTGAGAGTGTCCGGCAGAAAGTAAAACACTTTGTTTGAATTTAGTTGCTCTGAAATGATATCCGAGATCGATGAGCTTCGTCTTCGGCCAGCGCTTAGGCTCCAAAGAAGTAAGCTGTAAACCTGAGAATTGATTGAAAAAGGCTTTAACTTGTGCTTGGATTACAATTGCATTAACCTTTTGTGGCTTTACACAATATGAGACCAACTGAATGGGATTCTGGCTAGTCTACTAGGCAGAATAGATGACATACTGACAACATATGTCAAAGGTGTATACAAAGTTTATGAATCGCAGGCATCGCGCGTCAAATATATATTCAACTCCACTTGTGATAACGTCTTCGACTTCAACACGGTTTCGCTGCAGAAGGTCATGAATTTGATTATCGTCGTCAAATTCGTGACGTTTGCGTGTAGTTGCTCACGTGCGTGAATCACTAGGTCCAGATGACGACTATTTAGTTGCTTATGCATCACTTTTATGCACATTTTGTAATTTTCAGTTTTGTAATAAATACCTGGTAAGACCCAGTCAAATCACTTTGAAGAAGAATCGTGCAATGTTACTACTAGCCTGTGTTTTCAAAAACCGAACTCAACCAATACTTTGATACAGCTGTGGAGTTTCCAGTCGTCTGGCATGGTTTCCATGTTCGACTTTCAAAACGATATAACTTGCGTGTTTTACAATGCTTTTGTCGTTGGTTTGAGCCAGGATACAGCCATGATTATTTTAAATGTCGCGCTAAATTTGTCACATTTGTTATAATACTTTTCAGTGAAAACATCCTTTTTCACAATATTCCTACTAATTTAACATCATAAATGATAATATCCATTAATGTATAAGTGCAAATATCTGTCCTCAAACGCTCTTGAATGTGATGTATCAATTGTGGTTTGTCAGGTTTGTTAACGTTAACAGTACTGGCTGATCAAAAAACATTTTCCTCACAAAGAATACCAAGAATCTGTTTCTTAAGGTCTTGACGGAATTCTCAAATTTATCAGGTAATGTATCTGATTCTGTTTCTTCTAGTGCAATAAAATACTTTACAAAAGCTACACATAACTCTACTGGAGGAAATTTGTCAGAAACGAAATTAAATTGATTGGCTTGAAGTGTAGTTGGATTGCAATTACACAATAGTCCAAGTACAATGGACATTACTTGCAGTGGATCGTTTTAGGATGTCAAAATTCATCAAGCACGATACGGTATAACGAATGTAACATTTTAGAAACTTGATTTATCACATCAAGTCACCATATTCTGAAGGTCTTAACGGATGTGGACAGATCAAAACACATATAAAAAAAACTAACCTCGAAGTGTCGGACAATATTCACTTCATAAAACGTGAAAATATGTAAGCTTGACTAATCCATACGAATGTAAATGTTGTTTGTAACCACGTAAAGGACGGAGTTGTTCATTGTATTATATGAAGTGAAGAAGGTATATAATTTGAAGTGATGTGCGATCTAATGCTCCGGTCAAAACCTATGAATAAATGGTTGAGGTTAAGAATATAACCATATAAAATCAAATAGGGTGGTTTCAGGGTTACTACCATGGTATCGGCTGATGCGCTACGAATGTACCAAAAAATATTGTCTTGAACAGGTGGTTGTCGCAACTGTACGGAACATACTAAGTTAACCTTATATGACTGACGGGTATTTAGCAAATGCTTCCTGCCAAATAACTCATCCCCATGTATATGCCAATGGGTTTATCAGCTGGCGTACAGCTGCCGATTTTGAGCATATTGTCAATTTTATTTTCTATATTTTGTGCTCAGTTGTGTTACATACATTAAGTACTATTTTTTAGGCCATGGGCTCTGATAAAATAGTGAGTGCAGAAAGCAACCGTTAATTGGCTTGCCATGAGTACTAAAGCAAGCTACTATAATCGCTTGGCTCAGAGTTACCCTGGTTAATAACTGAACTGCAGACTGTGATAAATTAGCCGACTGGCTGAACGGATGCACTCACTGCTGCCTTACTGACAGAGGAAGTATATAATCTAGTTCTAACGTTTAAAACTAAGTAGGGTGGCATCTTGAATAAGTGACGAACAATCCTGAAAAATCATTTTCTTAAAGCGGCCCTAATCTTATTTGCGTGGTCTTCGCAAAGTGACATGTATTTCATCTAGACTAAAGAACACAGATTATAAAATCAGAGTTAGCTTGGACTCCGCCAAAAATTACTGCATTTTGCGCACCCTTGCAAGTAACAGTCGGTTTGGTCATCCTCTGTAGGTTACAAATTTTAATGGTTTTTTCGGCAATCACCAAACGTTTTGCAGGCAAGTGTGAAACACAAAATTCACTTCGGATACATCTTCATGGATATTACCATTTTCAGATGATCCTGTGGTAGAACACATGATAGATTTGCGAGTATCCATATAAACACAACCTGTACCTGTGTTAGCTACCAGAGTGTTATTGTACGGAGGGGTCCAAGTAGATAAAAGATTATAAAGAAGATTAACCCAGGGACTTATTCGGTTATTTCCGTTGATTTAGTTAGTAATCAACACCAAGCTGTAAACACTAAAACATTTACAGCGTTTGATTGCTTGTCGTGTTATTCCTGCTGAGAAATTCGTAGGTTAGTTACGCATAAATAAGATGTTTGCTCATGCGCTTTTTCTAACTTAATCTCAGGTACGCTGGTTGTATTCGAGTTCCACATAATCATGTTTAAAACGCAGCTACCTCACAGTTCTTCCACTTTTTAATCACAACACAAACCCAACACCGGTTTTCTTATATCTATACCCATGTTTCCGCGTGTCCTAGTCGCAGTGGTTTAACACTCCTCAATGAATTCTATACTATTGTAAAATAATGGCTGGTTCTCGTATATCATTTTTTGAAGCGTGAATTACCATCCACAATGATTATTAGTCAATATTTGTTATTTAACCACTGGTTAACTATGAAGGTACTTTTGAAATTGTGAAGAGGACTACTCGATAGACGTTTTTTCGTCACTTTATTGTTTCTAGTTAGAAAAACAGATTACTTGATAAATGTACTGCGGGAACACCGCAACCAAAAAATTGCATGTATAAAAAACAACATGACTTTCATTACGAGTAGGTTCACCGTGCTGATAAAACTCGCGGTTTGTGTTCTTCAATCCGAAACATTCAGCCAGACTCTCACGTGAATAAAATCGGTATACTTGAGTCATTATGGCATTATATCCGGGCAGCAACGTATATTCTTGCGATGACAGAAGGCTGAATTCTGGCCATATTTTCAGGAGATAAATGAGTTTCGTACCAGGCTGCCAACTGCTGTTCAAACATGTTAAATGATATCTTATCGACGGACTCAGCCACATTCGTTCACATGGTTTGACGATTGGTTAATAATATGGAACCCGCGTTCAAGTGTGAGAGGTGTTAAACTTATTTATCAATGTTTGATAGTATTGTCTAGCTCTAATCAACTTTTGGCAAACACACATAACATGCGACTGCATCGAAGGGTCAACAAACCATTCTGGGGAAATATAAGGTAGAAATCGAGTTCACTCGTCAAGTTTGCAATTAGCGCTTCCATGAGCTTGTGCTGTGTTACTTTTCAGAATGGCAACATTTGCAATAACTAAATTCGAGGTCAATCACATGTAAACAGTTTCAAACAATAACCGTAGGTTATATAAATATCTGTTCGAAATTGCACAATGTATCAACTACTACTGAAATTGTGGTTTAGAAGATTACTAACATTACATGGGCAGCCGAGTAACAAGAAGTACCTTTACGCTAGGCAGACATGGATTTTATTACACAATTGAAAACAAATTTAGTTAGTTAGATATTTTAAATTCTATTTACACGTATAGAAGTTTTCGTTTGTAAATTGAGGAAATCTTTATATTTTAATTTTTCAGTGTCCTCATCTGTTAATACCTATGTAATGAAAAAACTGTAAAGAAGAAAATATGTGAAACGAACCGTTATTAACACGTCGACGCTGCAGTTTACGCTGATTGATATATATTTACTAGGAAGCAAATACCTGACGGACACGTTTGAAATTAAAATATCCATTGAATTAAAGATCACGACGAATATAGTTAGTTGACCTGCAGTCAAATGTTACTGTTTACACTTTCAGTAAATCAGAAGAATTCTCAGTTATTACACGCAAACCATCGTAAATAAAGGCAGGTGATAGCCAAATATTAAAGAAGTTTTCTAGACACATAAAGAATTGGTTGCATTTGCTCATTCGACCACAATTGCAAAAAATCCGACTACAAATTAGGTTGGTCAATTTTTGATAATTATATCCGTGGTGACTATGAGATGTGTCACACTCGTTAATGTCGTGATTGTGTTTTTAGCAAGATGAAGTAATATTTGAGTATCAAGGTCTAATTGATAAAAATGACTTACTCAACAGTACAAATTAACTAACAGTTAAAAACTATACGTAGACATTTGTCTTCCACAAACTAACTAGGATTATGAGTACTTTAATGACTCCAGTTTCTTTCATTTATGAAAATCTAATATTATGGAATCAACTGTTAAAAGTGTACATCGGATATAATCCTAATTAAGATGGCTATCAGGTTGCCTTGTATCTGTCTGTTGTGATAATACACATAGTAGAAATTATTATAACGTGCAATTCACTACTACTAATACATGCATAGTCTTTATGCTCTACGACAGATGTTGAGAAAACTGGGAACCAGTACCGTTCAGTTGTCTCAGAATTGCTGGGCAGCTACGGAGATATGTGAGAGGGACTGAACGAAATACACGTGACTATCGATAGATAAACAAGTTCTTTTGTTAATCACTAAACTAAAAGTTAGGCACCCATATGAACAATGAATGCACAGAATCCACACAGTTCAATGAACTGCCATTCATAACGACTATCTGAGTGATATACACTGGCAGACAGAGCAATCCGTGATGACACAGCTGCTGTTGTGGTATTTAAAATGACTATCTTGGATGTATACCCGTTTCTTCCTCAATAAGAATTTGAAATACCAAAATGATATGCAACAAATAAACCAGGAATTTGAGGGCAATCGTGTATACTGGACAGCGAAATTTCATTAGATAAACAATAAAAGATTTTCTTACGTTTACTGGATATGTCTGTCCAAATTCTACCAGGTTTTACCATTCAATAGAGCCGAGTTTAACAATATGAACATCACTCAAATATGCCAGCAACTCTTTTACTTAGCTAGCATTTCAAAAATCCCCATTCTTAAATAATAGTAGGCTAGAATTTTGTTTTCGTCAGAATTTCTCAAGTGTGCTTACCGTTGCTGTGAAAGCAATTTTGACTCCGATCACATGTTCATGAAGAAACTTTCTTTGACTTTACCCAACTGATCTCATATAGAGTATCAACAAATCCTCGAATTTAAACACTTGGAAAAGTTTGCGTGCGGTCGACCATCATGATATTGGATATGACGTTTGTCGCGCTACTTTTAGTCTATTATCTCTCAAATAGAAATTCACAGTGAAGATAGATGAACGAAAATTTCGGAGTTTCTTGAGCGTTGTACTAATCATTGAAACAAGTCAAAGATTTTAGTTGTTATAAATCAGGCACCACTCATGTGATTGTAGATTCGGATTTAATGAGTAGAGCCGCCCAGCATCTTATGATAAATCAGACGACAGCAGAATAACTTGCAAGTGAACCTGGATAAAAATTTTGATATGATAACTGGATTACGTCAGATGTTAACATGTTTGCATCGTAGAATCCTAGACCGGAGTTCACTGTCGAAGCAATTACAAATTAGTATTCACAAGACACGGGCAGTGTCATCTGGGAGCCTCAGAGTACACTACGAAACACTGACTCATCTCTTCTCGTCGATTAGTTTCAGCTGCTAAGTATACTGTAGGCAGTGAAATTGCTTCCTGGTATTGTTTTCTCACTGCACGGCTTCAATCTTTAATAAACTATACCAGCTTAGTAAGCTTTACTCCCGATAATATCCACTTATAGTGAGCATCGTTGTCCTGATGTGAAGAGAAACTGTGGAATGGCGAATCGTCAAACCTGGCATGAAAGAGTTTTGTAGTGATAAGAAAATTGGTAGACGATGTGGTCTAGCACGCCACTTATAATCGCATCCAAAGACCATAAGTATTTCTCACAGGATGCTATGGGGTCTCCAGGAATCAGTCTGACGACCAGTTGATGCTACTCGAATGTGTGCGTGTTTGTCTTATGCACATAGGGATGTCGATACGGTGCTTGGTAACGCTCTGCGTAGAGTATGCGTTTCAGGTTGTAAATAGGCGTAAATGTTGGGAGATTTTAGTAAATAGAAACTAGATTTCAGGAACCATTTAGTGAATAGTGCAATGCCCACCGCCGCCAAAAATGTTTATGGGCCAGTAATGAAAGCGGGATGACTCAAACTTGTCCAGAAACATGCAAGGTGGCGGGTTGTTCGAACGCCGTCATGTCTTAATTGCATTCTTACCAAAGAGATTGTCATGATAATCTAAATATTACATATTCACTTGATTGTAGCGGTCACCGTATAACCTAATCCAGCTATTCACGCGAAACTAGGTAAAGTACCCTTAGAATACAAGTCTAAACGTCTGTCACAAAGCGGATTTCTTAGGGATAAAGACACAGCTTTACAAAGTTGAATGGCCTGGATCCTTCACTACATTCGGTATAGCTGATCAATGACAACTCATCGTTAGTGATGTTAACAAACACGTCTCAATAAAATGTTCTCTACCTAACGAAATACCGAGATGCTTAGTAAGCGGAACCCAATGTCTGCTTACGTTGAAACGTTCAGTTTGAAGCAGGTACCAACAGGAACAGACAGAACATGGGTTTGTGAATTATGTCCTACGGTGTAATTTTATCAAGGGTGCTATCAAAGGGGATCAAATGTGCTGTCAAAGTGGTCTTGCCCAAAAGGTGAAGGTAAATCCCAAGCAATTTCAAACGGAAGTCGCAGCAAATACATGAAGTGAGGTTAGCAGTTTACAGCTGCAACTCACTGGCGAATTTATTAATACAAATGCAGATGCAACCAAAATTGTAGTTAAAGAGTATATAAGTGCGCATAATCGAACGTCAAGTGATTTCCGAACATACAGGCAGAAACTTAACCGAATTAACCTAAGTTTTATTGTCTGAAACCAGAATCAAATCAGAGAACCTACTTACTCCCAAACCACTCTGTTCAGATTTGATATCCCCATTCATCGGGAATAGTTGTGCCGCCGAATTAACAAAACCGTTTGCAACACATTTCGGTCGACCCTTGTCAACCGGCCATTTAAGGAAAGCATGGAAACACTTGACAATCACACTTATTTTAAAAGTTGGGTGCCCAGATTACACAACGTTGTCCCCAGTGGTTTAAAATAATGGAGAACTTACCAGATGGCCCTCCCCAGGCCAAGGCTGAAGACCCCCAAATCATCAAAAAGGAACAACGTTACCTTCGTAGAGAATATCCACGCGTCACAAACCTGCTGGTTACTCTTTGGAGGAGGCCTGCCGACGCAGGACCGGTCAAGAACTTTGGTTATCCTGAGTTTTCGAAAGCCTTTCTTAGGGTTGATCACTCCATCTTGATCCGGAAACTGAACAGTTATGGCTCCGATGAGTCTTTACACACGTGGCTAGAGGATTGTCTGGCCAAACATGCATTCAACGTCGAAGCAAACGGGCAGCTAGCAGCGTGGTTTTAAACCACTGGCGGCGTTATACGTGGACTGGTCTTAGGAACATTGTTATTCATTCTTGTCGTTCTTAAACTACCCAGTATAGTGAAGTCAATGATGTTGTTCTACGCCAATGGACCAAAGCTCTGTCAAGTCCTAGTGCACTCAAAAGATGCGTTGATCACACACGACGGTGATTCATAGAAAATAACTTGCCGTCCAATGTCTGCAAGTGCAGTCACGCACGTTCGCCATCAAAATTGTACTGGCTATTACCCTGATAACACAAAGCTGCTCTTGTCAGCATACAAAAAGCCCTAAAGTCCACAGTGGCAGGCAGTTTGAGTCTGTCCACACATTGTTCTATCACGGCTAAAAAGACGAAAATAACCTGAACCTCCTGGAAGAAGTCTGTGGAACCTTCCATCCTGAAGTGATTCTCACCATGCTCGTCCCAATAATCCGCTCACACCTACAACTGAACGTACACGTCTTTTGTATTTATCTTAAGGAATATTTACCACTCACTGAAAGTGTTCAGAGACGGACCACTGGAAGAATTATGGGGCTCGGGAAAATCCCTGCCCTAAAAGATTGACAAGACCACGTGAATTCTCATTGAATTACGGACACCTCAATCGAGACATAATTTT
>JTDE01000178.1:168627-207282 GCA_014338405.1 Paragonimus skrjabini miyazakii | reverse complement strand
GTCATGGCTAGAAGTAAAACTCCGAGCACACCTCCATGAGGCAACCGTGTCGATTACTGCGCCATTACCCCCACATTAGGCGAGACTGAATCACCGTATGTGAATGCTCAGTCGTGGCAAGAACATGCACTATTAACGAGCCGTAACAGGAGCGACAGTCAAGCGTAGTGTCTTTTTCCGAAAGAGGCCAACTAAAAAGTCCATAAGAATGCAATGGTTGCCATCAATTGTAGATGATGCTAAATTCGTGTGGTGAAAGCTGTCCATTAGGATGAAAACCTGCCATATAATCTTTCTGTATAGGGTCAGCTGAGAAGTCTGTCCAAATATACGAACTTAGATCACACTAAATAGCATTCAGCTTGTAATAATCTAAACTCACGATTGGTGATAACAATGCAGTTAACCTTACCTTAGTGAATGACCCAATATATGCCTTGATTTTTAAATTGCGTGATTTGTTGAGCCGCGGGACTTATTTAATTGGTTACACGGATAAATTAAGTAGGCGGTCCACTAATGTCTGGCGAAATTACTTACCTCAATATATTATAAAAGACTTGCATATCCGAACCATCAAAATGTAGTTGGTCAGTACAAAAACGCATCTTGTTTTAGGGTTTGCCTACCGCTAATTTCAACGAAATGCGACAACATTAGTAGTCACTGTCACGTTGATTTGAGTGCCAAACACACAATGGTAACGAATGTACCATTTGGCTTAATTTCGATTTAGAAGCAATTTTTGCACATTTCTTTATTCAGATCTACAACGGCACTGTAATACACCCGACAGGGTACACCCACCCACTTCACGTGAAGAAAAATATCATGGTTGTTGAACTTGTCTAAACTTGTCGTCAAGCCAGTAAATTATATCTTTCGGTTACGTTGCACTGCCGCTTCCCTTTACCGTTATCAGCAAACGCATTACAATACCACACAACCGTCTTATTCACTTGTTGTTGTGTGTTGTCCTGAGAAGTTTGATTAAAACTAAGGTAACGGTGATATTAGCACAAACAATCCAAACGATTATGTTCAATATTTGAACGTTCAAAACGCAATAGCCAACATGCCTTTCTATCCTGTTTGCTATCAAGCTAAGTAAAGATTTATTTTTAGAAAAGTTGACCAGCATCCAAGAAGTTTTCACAGCCAAATTCCACACTTTACGAATGTGTCAAGTGCGACGATAACCTGACTACTAAAGAAGAAAATCTATCTGGTGGTAAAGATGGTTTATTGCCAAGGAGGAAGGTATTTAGCACAATCGGACCAAAAACAAGCCAGATGTAGTGTTTACTCACCAATGTGGTGCGCTATCGAATGTTGCCATAGCAGTTGACTTCTAGTCAGTTAAGTCTCTTGTGAAGGGAGAATGTTTCCAGTTGTCATCCATTGACCTCATCTTATGTGCAAACGTCATATCGTATCTGAACGCTTAGCCACTTTCTTTTTTAGCAAAGATCATGTTACACGATAGTTTTGACAGACCTTAAAATAACTAACCTTATATCTTCAGTTTATGACAATTCGAATAGTACTTCAGATTTCGTGATAACATTTGGGCGAGTACTGAGATTACTCATAAGTTGTCGGGGCTTTGGTTAATTTTACTTTGATAATTTTGTCCGGTATATTTTGTGTTATCGTGATAAACAAGTATTTAATTGCATCAAGTAAGGTCGCGGCGGGCCAGCCAACTAACACATGACAATGAAGTTTTCTCATCGGAAGACTTCGAGTCCTTATTCAGAGACCGTGCTGTTAATATGTACTGAGTTACACACAAATTATTTTACTGTATTGCAGTGGACACCGCTCTGTTATGCTGACGTACAAGTTGTCAAAGGTGCAGAGAGAAAAGCTCATTGTATGACTGGAAATATTCTGTTGTACGATGATGTGATATATGGAAAATAATTTTGAATAAGAAAAATGAAAACCTCAGTTATGTAAATGAGTAAACATAATAAATTACTTGTGTTTAGTTTCTTTATAGTTCGTTGTAAAATGACCACCAATCTTCACTTTAAAATTTCTAATTCCTGATTCAAAAAGGTTTTTACCAAGTAATTTATTGAAATACGTAAGAATAGCGTACATGATTTCATCAAAATGCAACGACCAAATTCAGTAACCCGAAGAATCAGAGTTCGTTTAAATACCTGATTGTGAATTTCAATCGTCGGAAAATTGGATGTATATTGTGAAATAAACTATAACATTAAATCGATCTACTAGGTACAATAGTGCACAAATTTTTCTGCGTTCGTTTCACCCCATCAGCGATTGTTGATAAGTAGGTTTAACCGTTTGGGTTAAGTGAAATACGTCGCAAAACGGTGACTAAAACCTTAATGAAGAGAAGGATAGCAGTACATCCTGAATAAGTGTATGATACACAAAAATTAATAATTTTATCAATGTAACTCACAGTTTTATCTTTTTATATGGAAACCAACAAAATTTGTATGATAAATTTGATCAAATAAAATTCAAAACTATTTATTCGAGGAACTTATAGTTAGCCAAAATTCTTGATAAATTTAAAGTCAAGAAGAACCTGCTGACAACATATCATGAACCTACCTTTTACAGTTTTGAAGTTTTGTCAATATTTATCCGCGTCAAAAAGTAGGTCACCTTTACATATATACGAAATTTTTGTATTCTCACCAAATTTATTGTGGAGCCTCTCTTCTCTTTTATAATAAGCGATATATAGCTTGTTGCAAAAATAAACATCGTTTGATTGAATGTCCGATTACCAGTACTACGAACGTTTGATTCCGTTTCATAGAAAAAGCATCGAATCCAAACCAAATAATTTCGTGCTTACGTTTTTAGCAACTGCTTGATTATAGAGAATGTGTTCCCTCAATTAATTGTTCAGAAGAGGTATGTTGCTAATGCGTCGAAAGAGTATCATTAATTGTCAAGTTTCATAACACGGCTTGATCTTGTTATGAAAAGTAGGCTGCACAATGTGGACGAAAATGCTTATGGAATTAAATTCCGTATAATTTATTAAATAGTGCATGACGACAAACAGTCAGTATTCTGTGTCCTTCAGCTGTTTGTGAGCTTTGGCAATTTTATTTGCATAGATGCAACCGTTTAGCTCGCAAGAGATCTTCAGCATATGACTTCAATTAATTTTACAAGCAAGAGTGATCCTGATCAAAGATTGTACCAACATACAACTTTCCGGTCATGTTGATGATTACCGGTTGTGAGTAAACTCTTGTAACATCAGTTAACTGACTTCACAAGGTGGACGTTTATTCTAAGTTAACCTTCCATGTTTCGTTTTCATGAATTTGGTTTGTAATAGCAAAATATCACGGCAGTATTTTGATGCTCTTCTGCTTTGTGTATCGTCTGTCAGAAATTGCTCATATCAATAAATTCTACTCTGTTATTTTGAACCATAAACATGCATCTTTGATCGCCACGGGAGACTTGGAAATAAAATTACTCCACACAGTCAAACATGTTTCCTCTCGTCACTATTTGCGACGTAGCCTGCTGAACTATTGACGTTATGATTAATAATTTGGAAGGCTAATCGATCTATAGTGTCATTCTTTTCAGTGACTAGACTGAAATAATGGATAATATGAATTAGTAATAGACAGACAAAAGCGTTGTCAAACTGGACGGTGTCAGATAACGCCTTTTTACAAGTTATTGATGGAAAACCGAACATTAGTTTTGAATTGGTCCATACTGTGCAACAAAATGAAACGTTGATAATTCCTGAACTCAACGCAATCCCAATATGCGCCAGTGAAAAGTTACACAGATGTTATTGTATAGTATCATTAACTAGCCGGGTAGTACTTTAGCTTATACTGAATACCACCCTTGGTTTACTGCAGTTTTACATTAAGAGTTATGTTAAGGTTAGGTTCTCTCTGATGGAACCAGATGCAATGATCCGGTAAATGCGGTAGTTGCAATTAAATGTGAATCAGTTTTAAGCTGTAATCAAAGCAGCACATACAATCACATAGGTGCTTTGTGATTATTTATGGGCAAGAACAGTATGCATATTGAATATATTTCACTTCCTACGTTCCTAATGAATAGGAAAACATTCAAAACTGTAGGAGTTGCCTGCATCTATTATTTTATTTGTTCTCAAAACATTTATTGCAATTCGTGTATTTCATCTTATCCCAGCAAGCACGCAGTTGCAAAACACACAGTGACCCATATATGAAAATAACAATACACAGAGAAGTATGCTTAAAATTTTTAGCAATATCGATTTAGCATTAATGTTAAGAGGATGGTTACCTTAAACTAGCAACTAGGTGAAAATACGTGAACCAAATAAGATTGGTGTTTAGCTGGTATAAACCAAATCTCAACCAATCGCCTTTAGATACCATGTTGCTCAATGATTTTAATAGATTTTTCAGGTTCAGTTTTGTTCACTAGATCTAATCGCGAAATCTTCGATCTGCTTTAGTCGACCAGTCATCAGGTCGTCTACTTAGACGAGTGGTCAAGCTGAGGATCACTTACCAGCAACTGTGTATAAGAATCTGAATACAACAAATCACTTGTGTCCAAATTAATGTCGGTGACTTAATTGTAAACTCGGTTGTCTCGTTAAGGGTGGGTTGAGAATTAGCATCCAGCCACAACAACAGTGAATATTAATAACGAATTCTAACAAGTGGAAAAAGTCCGATCTAATGCTTCTACTTGTGATGGGTTGGTTGGAACATCTAACTTAATGCAAGTGCTCCGATAAGGTGTTAGTGACAGTCAACAGTTTTTGATCGAATTCCAAATATGCTTCAACAACCAAGAATTGATAAGGTCATCGTGATGTAGATAAAGAAGGGCGATTCAAAAGTAGACACCACGCCAGGAAGAACCTGACAACGAATAAATTCACTAAACACCAGCGGCAATCTTTGATGTACGGCCCTGTTTCTATCGTACAATCAAATATTTGATACTGATCTTTACTAACTTCTGGTAATAACGGAACGGTAAGCCAGAATTTTTTTAAACTCACAATTCACGTCCTTGAAAAAATAAAACATGTTTCTGCCACTGTTAACCCCAGCGTGTTATACGACACGGATCAACCCGTTGTGAGCAAATTCTTAAAATGCCTAGTTTGAGATTGAGCCAGGGGATTTAAAGCACTTATTCTGTCAAAAGTTTGCTCTTTCCGAAACTTCCATTCGTGGCTGCACACAAGATTGGTCCCTCTCATCTCAAAGTTTTCATAGTGGACAGCTGTTTGCAAGTTGAAACCACATGTTACATACATTTATTGAGTAGTCTCTGATTGTGAATAAATTTAAACACCAACCGATGTAGCAATATACATATCACCTCAAAAGAACATAATTGACCATACGGTGTTTAAATTACCTAAGTATGAGAAATTATGGATTATAATGCACAACCGGATCAAAATGAAGTTATTAGCTCATTCAATACCAGTGAGTTAGAGGACATGCATCGCCTCAGAGGTAAAAGCGAAACGTTTTAACAGATGAACAGGGCTCATATGTAGACTTCATTCAGTCAGTCAGCCATACAATCAGTGTGGTCAAATGGATAGATCGTCACACAATAAAAACGGTTTGAAGCCGAAAATCATTAATAAAACCTGGTGGAGGCTTTTAATATGTTGAAGAATTCTGTACACTAGTCGGATCAAATTTTTGGAGAACTTCTCTCTGTCGATCAACACAGACATTAATAACTATTAGGATATCGCGATGAGTAAATTATTGAACTGGCCGATTTTGTAGAATTGGTGGGGACCCTGGCAAAACCTTACTAAAGTTGAATCTGCATAGTTGCATTGAATGGTTCTGTGGTTCCAGCTTCTAAACACGCATAGAACAATACACAGTTGTAAACAATAGATAGTTGTGTTGTGTTTAACCGCTGATGTTGTTTTGCTTACTTTGCTTACTTGAAAGTTTAACTACCACTGCCATAATTTCATTTTATTGAATTACCGTAAGAAAACGTTTCATCCACTAGAAACACCAACATTTTTTCGGTAAGCAACCTTCATTCTACGTAGATATCTCCAGTTTGGGGTAAACGTGTCTGAGAGTAGTGCATAAACACTACACTAAGTTCGCTTGTGTCAGTGAACTGCGGACGGAGACTGGTTGGACCCCTTGGACTCTTGTTCGTAAATTGTTGCGTTGCCATATTGGAAGTTATCTGAATATGTTCTGTTTGTCCATTCATCAATAGTTGCATTCATTAATAACAGTGTTGACCTTCTAACAAGGTTTTAAAAAGAAACCAGCTTAAACATGGTGTACGCAGAGAAGAAATGAGATGGGGCTACATGTTATTGTGTGAAAAGAGCTTCAAGCAAAACTGCATTTTGTTTGTCGTTTTGTTTTGCACAAACCTTATCTAAACTTAACGTATACTCCGACTGCGTCTGTTAATTTGTATAACTTTTAAATGAAGAATAAGTGGTACATTAAACAACGCATTCTAATATGCTAGCAACTGTTGTTTTTCAGAGGTGACTCAACTATAAACTTCTGGCTCTTTGGCCAAATGCAGACTAGCATTAGAAATGGCACTCCCACTTATAGCAAGTGGTCTACCAGCTAAGCAACAAGGTTATATCAGAAGATCATGTTTTCCAAACCTGGAGTCAGTTTAGGGATAAAGATGTGTTATGTAATCACTGAATGTATCTAGGCGCAATGACTCAGCTTCGCACCATTCAACACTTACTTAGCCCTTATATATTGTTTCGACGAAGTAGATCCTTACGGTATATGGGAGAACCATATAGATTATGATGATGAAGACGTGGCCAGCGGAAAACTGTATAGTGTAGCGGCTGTTGCTATCGGAAATATACAAATCAGATCACGAAGTCTGCAGATGTATATCGAACTTAGGAACTTTCGTCATACTGAAGAGCAGAGACAAGTGGTTTCCGTGCTTCTACGGTACATGAACAGGATGGGTTGGTTGAAAATTTGACCAGAATAGAAAACCAGTAGGAAATGTGAGAGATCTCCAGTTTACATTAAGTGCTTGGTAAGAGCTTGTCTTTATATTAGACGATCCATGATGTTCGTCGTTTTGGTCAGAGGTGGATCGCTGGGAATCCATAAATATTTCAGTGCTTTCAACTATTACAATTGACTTCTTAGGTGGAAAATATCAGAACAACATTCCAAGGAGGTCATAGAAGATTGACGGGCTCACCTGATGAATCAACAACCCTAACCATTGAACGATTAAACCTAAGGTTCGTCATGGATGACCACAAGGAATTTATTACTTTATATAGTGACATATATATGAAACAATATTAAAGAATCTTGGCTTTTGACAGCCGCTATCCCAATGGAATTTTCCTAAGAACTTCAGACACACAGACTACTGGATCAACAATGATTAAGATTATATGACAGCTGGTTAAATAGCCAGTTAATTATTAACTCCAGCTTATTCAGACGCATTGAACCATCTTTTAGAGATAATTTTCTGGCATCGTAAAAAAAATTACTCAACGGAAGTGACTGGAAATTTACATATTCACAGTCGGTTGGTATGCGGCTGTGTTTGAAGTATATTTAGCATAAGACAAAACCCCACAAGTTTTCTTACCAGATAGAAACGTCAATCATTTTGTAATATCTTACAGTAAAATATATTGCATGCGTTATATCTTATATTAATTCACTTGTTGTAAAAATAAGCATCAGCTGAACCAAGTAAGCATTTGATTTATCCAATTTTTAGAAGTAATTTTCTAGCTATTCTCCTGCACTTTTTTATTCTATAAATTTAGCAAATAAAATGTTAGTTGGATTTATCTAAATCTGTTCTGTTACAATATGCATATCAGGGACAAATAGCCTTGAATTGGATAAACGTGAGAATGAACATATAATTGACGTCCCTGAAGTGAACTCCAGTGACATTCACGCACATTATGAGTTAACTGTTTGCGTAAACAGGACTTCATGTATCTGTCGAATAAGACGCAGGTGACCCAACAGTTATCCATCTTGAAGTAAGCTCCAACCCATTTTTCACGAACTGAAGATCAATGGGTCCGGCGCAAGATGGTTAGCATCAAGAAAGCAGCATTGACACAAGGCATCAGACAATGTGCAATAAATATTATCACGGTTTCAACTGTAATTAGAAGCTTTTCTCAAAGAATCTTATAATTTGCTCGGATCGGCGAACGTTGACCAAGCATTACTGAATCACAACCACGTTGCCAAAACAAGCATTTATACCCTGGCTTGGTTAAATTGATCAAATTAATTTGAGCCTTTTAGTACTACCATGAAACGTTTGACAACACTGACGGGCTTAGTTTACAAAACCAGCAAATGTTTGTTTACCTAACAAGCTTCCAAGCGAATGATGTATTAGTGAGTCACTCTGTGCCAGTTTACATTGAGTTAGACAAGATAATTTAGAAAAACTGAATGTGCAACCAATCAATGCTGTAGATGCGAGAAATATCGGTGAGATATAACATCAACTGTTGTGCGCGCAAGCGACTCTAACGGGTTAAACAAATGGCTCCATTGGGAAAGGTACACGGTGTAAACAACTCTCCGGACAGTTACATTAGGTTAAAAGACGATATCATGAATACAAAGATGTTCTCTGAATTTCTACGTCAACTTAACGTCTGAAAGTTGGAAGCTAGCCGACTGCAAGTCATGTAATAGCACAGATAGTGTAAGATTGTTACATTTACCGCCAATTTTATGTCTACGAAGATATATTTACATAAGGTTAAATATGGCAATATTTGCTGAAACAAGTAACACAATGTCAGCATGAGTTGATACTAAAAATCAATTCGAAGTTTACTGAAGGTACACACAATGTCAGATTAACTGTGACCAAAAGGCAGGTAATTCGCGAGCCAAGCAGTTCTACCGCAAACCACCAAAATTCTTTCAGATGTACGCCATCTGATTGTCAGTAATATAATCCACTTTTGAGGAAGTTCGATGACAGTGGAGAGAGCACCGTCCCAATATAAATATTATTGTCCTCCTCATTTTCCGATCATATACTGTATACATAATGTCAGACTTCATTTATGGTACGAGTACTGCAGCTCATCGGCTAATTCGACTATAATAGCATCGGCCTAAACAGTTAGCCAAGCCGAACTGCAGAAAAATCACAAACCGCAAGTCAATGAATTTCCCTTAGATTCATTAAACAAACTCATTCAATTAAGCTAACATTTGGAAGCTGACTCATTTCAGAGTTATTTTCCGCAAAACATAGAATTTGTACTGCACACTCTTGCAGGAAATATATCTTTCACATTATAGAACATTTGTTGAGAAATGATCAAAGCTTTTTGTACCACTTAACAAAATTATCGTTTGTTCTTCATGCAGGACCGGATTTGCAAGATTTTTCCCCATATCATTTCAAACTTTCTACTGGAAAATATGTTGATTCACAGTATTACTTCACTGCTTAAAAAACACGAGAATATTTTAAGCAGTCATGCCAAAAACGGCTTTGCAAGTCTGCATTTCTTATAGGCATTTCGGTCTTGTATTACCTCACTAAAATTAGTGTTTTTGTTTGATTGCAAATTAAAGTGTTGAACTTGAATCTGGTTTTTTATCTCACGTAATTGAACGGCAAATTTAACTCGAATTAATCTTTTCTGATTTCAAAACATATTCGTCAGTTGAGACAAGACAAATTGGACATAAATTTAGATCACATTTCCTATCACATAGTTAATTGCCGGTGATATGTGAAACAAAACGAATTGCATTAAAGGGTTCCTACAAGACTAAAAGTAGAAGGATTAAAATGGCGTCTGAGTGGAATAAAACCGGTTACTTAAATTCTTTGTCGCGAATTCACTGTTCACCCCGGAAAAGTTTTAGTAATCATCGAACCCGAAGGCGAATCTAGTAGACCCTAGGAAGGATGAATTTATGAAAAAACGAGTTAAAAGGTGGTACGTTATATAAAATTAGCAAGAATGTGTATTACCTCTTCAACACACTCACAGACGTCATTACTTTCTAGTTTCGGCTAGGTTTTATTGAAGGACTGATGGATTATTTTAAACTCCTTTAGTTGCCTCCACAACTAAAGCTGGATCACAAACCATGGTAGGGACGAAGATTGGCATAAATATTACTTGTCGAATAGTACACGGATAATTTATTGGCTTCCGTTTGGTCTCGTTTGTAGACAAAAACATCATTTGTGACGACACAAGGTCGTACGTATCAACAATTGCTTTTTGATAAATGTTCCGTTTAGAAAAAAATATGTTCTCAATTTTCGTTGAGGTTAACTAATGTATTGCATCTCAGAGCTCTAGAACATGGGATTTGCTAACCGGCCTGTAATCATAATAACAGGTGTTGCGTCTGAGCTTCCGCAGAAGCATACCATGAAATTTTTTTATTTCACATGTTAACACACTAATTCACTTGTCGTACGAAACAACTTAAGCAGTCAAATGATTCAAGTCGTCATCGTCATTTATCTTAGGCTGAGAACACAAAAATGCAGAACAATTGTGTGAATGTAACAGCTGTTGAAATTTTTTTAACTAATCAAAGCGCATTTTTTAACCGGAGTTCCTTATATGGCAGCACGAAGTATTGCGTTATACTTCACAAATAAACGAGATTATATCTTCTGTCAGCAATCTAACGGAAATAACGCCAAACAGTCTGTTGGAGGCTGTTACTCCATACTTTATTGGTTTGATTTTTCAGGTTTGTCTGTGTGATATTCTCTGAAAATAGTTTGTTATATCTCGTTCTTACGCAATATAATAAAGAAATGAGACATAAATAGTCGTAAAACTGGGAAGTCCAAAAAAATCTGTCATCTTGTCAATAGACTCAAAAGTGTAGCTACGGTAGAGATTAACTATGATCATGTTGCAGTAGTTTTCCATGACCAATGCTAGATAGAAGTTATAACCAGTCATGTCATAGTCTGAGCCAACATATACTTTGCACAAGTATATATATACCACTATCAGGAACAATTTTCTGGTCAGCTTGCAATACTTATGTCATATGTAGAAATTAAAGTACTCACTTTAAATTGCTTCTCTTGAGAGGCCAGTTGATAGAGCTCATCTCGAAGCACAAACGCTGAAGAAATGGGATCGGATGTAGTTAGCGCCAGGTAAGCCGAACTAGACAAGGCCTGATAAGTGTGTAGACGCTGCAACTCTAGAATGAGGGAATCCTGAGATGTAAAATAAGCAGATATGACATCCGTTTGTAAACTCAGAAATTCCAACAATATTCTTGTGTGTATATGGAAAAACTTTATCTGTCTAAAGAACCCAGATGGCACTACAAGGTGCAGTAAAAAGCTAAAACCATCTTCTCTTGTTTCGTATTAACTTAATTAATGTGGAGCGGAACGATGCTGTTAAAGGTCGCTTTAAATACGAAAACGTAGTTTTACCTCAATCTAGCTTAAACTAAACACTACCTCAACACCACGGAAGTAACAATGTGACAAATTGATTTTACAATCTGCCAAACTCTGATAAGTTAGACAGGTTCAATATAAATTCTCACGCTCCATGTTTACATAATTCACATAACGGAGCGATAAAAAGTTGTCACCAATGAACAGAATGCGCAGTCGGTCAGAAGCAAGAAATGATATCACATCAAACACAACGAACTTGCGGTTTCAAGTATCAAATACTTTGTAAAATAGAAAGAAGCGAAATAAAAAGATAATCAATCTGTTATCTGCTCAGTGGGCAATACACTGAGAAAGTAACAGTAGTTGACTATCGAACAAATTGCAGTGACATGTTTGCAACAATATTTCGTGCCTATAAAGTAGAGCCTTAATAGTGAACTGTTCGTTACGTTAGAAAAAACATTTTAAAAAATTCAAAAGTTAGCCGGTCTGAAGTTGCTGAAGGAAACAGAATATCCAGCGGGGTAAGTGCTCCACTCGGCGACTACAAAGCTAAGTCTAGTATTCACCATTATCACAGTTGACCCCAGTAATGGACTCTTCATCAACTATCATATGGCCAGAATAATTTACTGCTACAACGCGACTTCTCAACCAGTTTTACGCCAGTGTCTACAAAGACACCGTTGCTAAGTATATTTAATTCTACAGATTGTTAGTGCAAAAAAACACATTCAAAAATCAGGGAGACAACTAAACTAAAGCAGATCTTAAGTATTTCGTTATCTAGTTCCCGAGTAGATAAACCGATTTCGAAATATTTAAACAATTTTAAATTATATAATAATATATTCTTAAATCCTATTTATAAAACTTTACAAAAAAAGTAATTCCATTTGCTCTACTGGGTTTTGTCGTAGTCTGAAAATTAGGCCGGTATGAAACGATGAAGTTAAATTTGAAAAATGATTAAAAAATTGTCAAATATCAAGTTAATAGCAAATTATATTTCAAAGTTGAAGTGAGAAATCTTAAAAGTGGCGCGTTATTAATATCTAATTAATTCATTGTCTCGCAGTAATTGCTCAAGTTGTCCTAAGAACAAGGTCCTTTAAAGCACTGCTCTAGATAGTGCAACCGCGCAGTGTAGAAAAACCATCGTTGTTCCATGAAATCTACGCTTTTATTCCAATGCGATGGGATAGTCGGAGGATTACTTACAAACGAACGTGACTTGATGCCTACATGTGGTGATTTAGTCATGCTTAATATGGGGAGATGCAAAAAGTACGGGCCTTAACAATAACAAAACTCAAAATGGACTAACTGAATTGTCCTTCAGAACAAAAAAGTGGCGAACAATTGTGAGTTGAATTTGCTAACATAAAACAAATATTCACATGCGTTTTCTGTGAGATTTTTCTTACTTCCGGCTCAATCTTAATTGACGTCCTTTTTGACAGAACTTCAGCAAACACGAAAAAAGTCAATTATTACTAAAAAGTTCACCGCTACAACTTCCACTAAGAGGACATGCTCAACGAGAGCAGTCGTCTTCCAGAATTTTTTTCGCTCAACAGAAATCGCGTCAAAATTTTAACTTTATGGTAAACCCAACATATTAGGATGAGTATACTTTTATTTTGCAAAGAATGTGCGCACGTCTGTTAAGGGTACTAACTTGGAGACTAGGAAATTGTCTACGACATAGAGTAGACGTTAAGGATTCACATGGTTTAACCATGTGTATTAGGTTCACGCGGTTAAACCAATAACTAGGATGAGTTACTTTCATCAACCAGGCCTATAAAGCGATCGACATAATGTCCAAACAAACAAACGAATGCAAATCATGTAAATAATTGCCAGTGTTATCCGAAAGAATATGCATTCATCAGCTTTCAAATAATTAACATGCAACAAAGATCATTGACAACTTCTGAAAAATGAAATCAAAGTTACTGTTCTAAGGTCAACGACCTTTATGCAAGAGACAATGACGTTGCCGTAGTCCTGGTTTAGGTTGAGCCAATACTTGATTAGAATATAGCCTTGCAATTAATGTAACGCAATTATTTGGTAGGTTAATTTAAAACGTCTTCCAAAATCTCATATGGTGATTCTTAGTAGGCAACAAACAGAAATTAATCGTAAGCTACCACTTTTAATAAAACTAGGAAAACTGAAACTGAACACAAAAATTGATAGTTCCAAAGACAAAATGGGTTTTGTTCAATTACGTGAGTGTTTTCTCGAAGGCACGTTGATTATTTTTGTAATAAAAATTTACCTTGAGAGTTTCCGTCGCTGCAAAATATGTAATTTCATCCCGCAGTTAGAGGACAGTCATATACTAGTAGTTAAATATACTAACAAGTTTTATTAACAGATTTATTCTTTGAAGGTCTGAATTGGCCGAGTTGTTTATCGGGAAATACATCTTGAATTAGACAAAACCTCATGTTGCAGACTGAAAAGTTTGCTCACCACACAGGCAGAAAAACGTAAGGGTTGTTTTGACCTACGTGTACCAGTCTATTATGTTATTGTCGCACTTATCGTTAAATCACTGTTGAGTTGCTCTCCTGTTTATCACCAGTTTCGTTTTTACCCATGCAGCCATCATGGTTGATATTACGCTCCACAACAGAGTAAAATCACTGACGCGTTTCCATTCAATTAGCAAACCGACCAACTAAATTCAGTGGACTGGGATACATACTTTTTAATGAGTACTATGCTTAAATGGGTAACAAAACAGAGGCCAGTAAAGCATAGAAAAAATCATTTTATTTGCTTCCACAGGAAGGGATGGGAATTTTTGGTTAATAACACACCTTTGAATCATGATAAGTATTTTTTAGTTCAACGCAGTAAAAAAGGATAATGAAACCGATTATGTATTGATCAATTTAGATTGGCAGATTTGGTTGGTTCATAGCCATTCTGGTAAAATACATCTTTGTGGGACAATTTAGTATCCTTTAACTAAAACCTTAAAATAATGAAATTATTTGTTTCGTTGTTTTTTGAGAATCTCTGCAGTGCATGCTGATATTTATACATTAAATGTTGAACTGGGTTTGTAACACAACATTCGTTTACTTTTGTGCAGAACTCAATTGCTTATTAACGTATGCCGAAGGAAATGAACTATGATCTTCAGCGGTGATATTGAATGTAAAAATTTGCATCATGTTTGAACTAACATGTGTGAATGTTTATAAGTGAAATTAACTGTAGGTGTTTACCTTGCTAGTTTATATTTCAAAAAGTCAAAGATATCCTGAAAAGTATGATAAACAAACATTTTGATAAGGAGGTCACTTGCGCTATTGGTAGCTAGAAACATTTAGAGCGTCTGATCCGTGTGTGGGAAATCTGAGAGCGGTTGTATGCGATGTCTGTTCTTCACGTTATGCTCGATGTACGATGACAAAACATTGCGGCTTAACACAGCTGGGCACAAGGCGAGGCATAGCGAGAAAATTAGTTCTTTCTACTTTGTCTAAGCGCATGCGAATAACCAAAGCTGAATGGTGATAGCTATGTTGAAAAGACGGAAGATTGTTCAGAACAATCGACAGATGCTCCACGTTGTTAGAACCTGCCTAGTTAGTGAAAACAAGGAAACTGTGTACACGAGGGTGTGCTCTGGTTGTGTGTACCTCTCTGGCAGTGGAACCATCGGGTGTTGAATATCAGCCTTAGAAATTACATCACTGCTATGTTATAAGCTTATGAGATAATCGAAAAATAAGCAAATATAAAGAGAATCTTTTCAATAACTATACACACCTTTAACGCACCTCTAAATTTCAACAATTCAAATCAGTTAGAATCATTTCTACAACTGCTATTGTCGTGTTGTATTGTTTGTACAGCACGCGTATCACATTTCATGGTCTCAAGTTGGATCGCGGTAAGCAAATGATTTCTCCCCAGTGAGAACTCTGTGCATGATTTCTGTGCATGTATAACCTATAAACTATTCACTAGATCCTTGTTCACTGGCCAGGCCACATGGCTTCTCAGTGTAAACAAATACAAATTACGGTGAAAGACTAATTTACAACTTTTAAAATGTTCAGAAATTAAAAAGAACAGTAGGTCTACAGTTAAAAATGAGCTTTATATTAGGACTTCTTCGTCCGGTAAGTATAACAACCGTGATGAAATTTTTGAACTACAATAGCTAAGTTTATTCTCAAAATATTTTCATGACAAGAAATTAAACAAACTCTTGGGGTGCAAATATGTCTTTTTTTCCGGTTCTAATCTTATATTCACCCGTACACCGCATATATTAAGTGTCTTTGTACGAAGCCGCTTTCGTTCATATTTTCAAAACATTCCATTTCGAATAGCTGTATAGTGGTTTAGAATGATTGCAAATAAATTAAATGGAGGCTAACAACTTTTCAATCCATTGATAAAATAAAACCAGTAGCGCAGAAGTGTTTGAAAATTTAAAAGGAAACGGTCCATTTATTAAAGCATTTTGAACTGAACGAAAAATACTGTATTCATTATGTAGCGCTGAAGCTCAAACGATGTAAACCAACAGAAAGTAATGCAACTTAGTATATCACCCTAGAAAGCATTACATATATTAAAACATCTTGCATTTATGGATGATAGAACGTATGATGTCATAGAATAAGGAAACAGTAAGAATTTGCTATTCAGTTTGAGGGCATGTTATTTTCAGTGTGGTTAAATCAACTGAAATCCAGTAAATTTTTAAAACTGATGAAGTGCAAAACATTCAAAGTTTAATGAGTCTGTCAGTTTATAAATAGAAACTGGAAAGTTTTTTCAGTGGTCATTTCTGTTGACCAGAAAATGGGAAGAAGCGTTTGAAGACCCGTGAACTTTCCAGATGCTGAACTAAAAAAGATGCTTGCAGCCGTTTTAATGTTGGACAACGGAAAATTGAAGGAATCCTGAAATTGTTATAAAAAGCCGGGAAATTATTGGTGGATTATGTAAAAATTAAACTGTCGAAAATCTGATCAATTTCATTGTCACACATTATTGATATAAATAAAATAGTCGCGAGCAACTACCGTGACACAGGATGGGGTAAATATAGCATTATTGATTAAAGATGAACTCAGACCAAACAGTTATTCACGTGAGGATGTAAATAAACATTGATAATGTCGTACTCTTTCAGCAGCAACGGATGTATCTAAAAACTTTTTGTCATTTCATTAATTCCGAAGTCAATATGAGGGCAATAGAACAAAACAACGACTTCCTCCAATCGTGCGTTGAAACTATGTTTTCTTGTGAAGAAATAGCTAAAAATTCATGAACAACGTGATATATACAGACGACTTTGTATTCTATACTGCATGTGTGTAAAATTCACCCCAATCTCAATGCAGGTAAATTTGGATAAAGTTCGTAAGTCAGGGCAAAACGTAGTCCATTGCTGTTATTCCAAATCTGTCAGTAGCACAAAAATCATTATCACTCTAAGGAAGGCCTTGAAACATTTTGTCAAAAAATAGTTAGATAACTTTAACTGCTGAAGTAAATTTGAGCTGGAAAGTCAAACCGTGATACTCTGGACAGGTCAACTTCTTTCTATGGTAACCAGCAACCGCTTTCACAACAACCCGATCAATTAAACTGCAATGCTTTGGAGACAGCCACGCTAAAAGTAAAGCCATGGATCTTGAAAAACGTAAAGAAAAATGCTGTACTATTTCCACCGCGTCACATGAAATAACATTAGGAAATATTTAGCAGAACTGATGTCAAGTCAGCTGTATTCATGTTGTATGACCATCGACCGAAAGAGTTCTATAAGGTAAATGAGTATAGTTGATTTGTGGTGTAATTGTCTGCTTCATCTCACTGTGTGCATAAAAATTTGAACACTGCATACACGAAGTTATATTTTTTAAAGGGGTAAAAAAACGATTTCTAGCATACTGCCCCATACATGAAGGAAAACAGTTCCAACTCATGACATTTTTGCATTAGGTATATTCCTTAATGCGACGGAACCTTCAAAACTGTACACAAAATTTTGGGGAAAGGAAAGAGATTCGGCCCAACTTTGCAGGAACAAATTCAATTGGCATAGACAATGACCACTGAAATATATATTCATATAAAACCGTTAGCAGTCGTAGCCTCGCTCAATATTTCTTTATACCAAATATATGAACTGCATGTGAAGCGGGGATCAGTCCAAAGCTTTTTCAACTGGATTACAATATAAACATGATGCAGAACGGTTATATTTCTCAAACCCATCGAGCAACATAGGGGTATCGATTGACATTTGCGGACTTTGGTATGGTATATATTGCCAGGTCTCGGTTGGTAAGAATTAGCGGTAAACCAACACCAGCAAATGATCCTTCGGACGTCTGATTGATATGATTGACCGATACGTTACGTTCAACTGTGGGGTGCATCCAGTCGTAATGGTAAGATGGATGTGTTTTGGATTAACCAAAGTACCCAGCCTTGTCCTCAGTTGCCTTGATCATTTTCAGAGTTGGCAGATAATGCAGGACACGTTGAATAATAAATGACTGTAATCATTTGGCCCCATGATAAGAAATGTTGGAGGTGTATCTCTTATTGTCTCTAATCCAACCGTCAAGAATAACATTTTCGGTTATTTCTGCGAGTGTGATTACTATCGCAGGAATGAGAAGTAGTAGCCAGGAAGGGTTATACACATGGGGGGATCGACTGAATGCTTTCGTTCGGAGGGTATATACTACTAAATATTCAGTGTACTACATCAGACTTCATACAGATGAAACAACAGCCAGATGTGCATGCTTAATCTAACGTATCTTGGCAAGCTTGTCTTCTTACTCAGTGTATTACACCCATAAAGGTCAGATTGAATGAGATCCAAGTGTCCTGACTGTTAGAAATAAAAGCCCGATAAAAAAAACCACCAACACTCCACTGAAAGTGCGTTTATAACATGAAAAGCACTGTGCTGTTTACCTTATCTTCAAATCGTTCGAAAATCGGGAAGGTGTCGATAGTTTTAACTTCTGTAAGTCTTCTGCTACGTTAGTTGCAGAATAAAGTGAGAGCTACCAAGTTTTGCAAAGTTTAGTGAAACAATTTTGTTGGATGTTTGTTGTGAAGTCAACGATGAATGCACCATAAAAAATAAAAACACAGTTTACCGTACCTGTTCACGTATAGTTTCACATTCAATACATAGGCATGATCGATCATGAGGCATAGCCAGCTTGACTCCGCGATCCAAAAGTAACTGTATAATTTCATGGTTATTCGTATGGGCTGCTAGCATTAACGGTGAAATATCTGACGAGAACTGCGACCTTTTCACATAAGTCTCCGGTTTGTTATGCTTTCCATGATTCTTAAATTTTGCTTGCTTTTCTAATCGAATATACTGAGGGTGGTCCACGATTAATTTCACCAAGTGATTCTTTGATTGACTGATGGCATGCAAAAGAGCATCCTCAATTGCATAGAAATCCAAATTGCTCACAAGCAGGTCTACCAAGTCGATGTTTTCATTTTTAATTGCTAACAGCAGCGCATTTCTGCCCATATAATCCACACAGTTTACGTCCAGTTGGGGATCGTCCAATAACTCTCGTACAACATCAAACTCGCCAAACTCTGACGCATTTAAATAGACGTATTCCTTGTCCTTCAATTCCGTGCGAAACACGAGGCCGGAGTCGGAGGATAGTTTCAAACCAGCCAACGTGTATTTCTTGTTTTTGCCAATAATTTGTTCCAGTTGCATTTCTAAATTCAAATTCGAAAGTGGCCTAGTAAAGGGAAACAAAGAAACATGTGTGGTATTTTTCCGACGACTAATAAATACATTTGGGGCGCTCAAAGAATGAGCGATATTGTTTGAAGTCATGTGATCAGTTCATTGAAAATTTTTCACGGCCTGTATGTTGTCGGATTAGTCTTAACCGTGTTCCCTGCTTTCAGTGTTTTACACTCAAGGTGACTATATCATGGTAGTGCTCATTCCAACGACATGACCAAGGTAGGTTCAACTGAATCGATACTTACGTAGTAGATTATAGATAAGATACACGTATGGTGGCGGTAAGCACACAAAGCAGTCACAATGAAAACCACTCGTTTGGGAAAACAGGACAGGCCAGCCGGCAAACACTGATACATTCGACCAATCAGATCTTTGGAAATAACATCAGAGCACACATTAGGTTAACATTGACAGGTATTGCTGTTCAACTTGTTGGGCAACTGCTTACAGTGAACAGTAATTTCTTTTGTATAAATCAGTTAACATCATCCTCATGTAAATATGGGCAGCGAATCTTACTTTGGCACCCGGCAGATATGCATACTCGATGAACTTCGACTACTGTTCTCATAAGGGCAACAACAAATGCTGAAATTCGCAGCCAATCGTTAATTTGCTGGTTATTTGTGCAGCTTACCTCGGGAGGTATGGCGTCCATAGATCTGAACAGGCACTGACATTATTAACAATAAACGCGCAAATACTTGTATCTATCAGTAAATAAACGCAATTTTTTATTTTTTAATAAAAATCCTCCAGCAAATAATCAAGGTAACATTTTCTAATGGGCACAATAGCAGAATATTTGCAAACTTAGTTATTATCGTCCATATAAAAAACAACTTTCGTGCGGCACTATTTATTTGTTCTACTGCTTCAAATCAGTTATACAGACTTTGAGTTAGGAAACGCACAGGTGATAAAAACTAACAGTCGGTTAGGAAGATTTTCAACAAATTCATTATGCAGATCATTGCTAGGATAGCCGTAAAAAACAGATTAGGCAATAGCTGTTGCTATTATAGTATCAATGAGTACTTAGTGAAGTTTCCACTCTCGTTAAAAGAAGAAAGTGTCCTAACGCATGATACGGTACATGAAGAAATTCACGAAATGTATCTTTTCAATGAATTACAAAAGAACCGTCTTAACTTATTAACTAGCATGAGTGCTATTCATTTCAATCAAACGTACTTACGATAAAGGATCAATCGCAATTCAGTGCTTTAATTCCACCTAATGTATAACGAAAATGTTCCTTCAACTAATTATGCCCTATTCTTATAACAGCTCTAAAGATTAATTACTTCGACAGAAAATCTACCCTAACTTTTCCACCTTTATTTCCGGTGCTTTTCTCCTGTACAACAAATGAGAAGTCAAGTAAAAACACTGAATGCGAACTGCGTCAAGAACTAAATAAATTGACATAAAACTGAAAGGTAGCAAATAATCCTTGCAGTTTACTGAACATTAACATGATATTATTTTTAGAAAAAATAATATATATATATTTTACTCAAGATCTCCCGTGTATAGAAGGAAACTGGTCTATTATGGTAAGTATGTTTGGTGACTGCCATACAACAAAACTCTGTAGGTAACACCGCTTTGGACAACATTACCGTTTTGTTAAAAAACGTCTATACACAACGGTCGTTCTTTCTTATTTGCTCCATCATCTTTGATGTGAACGGACAATTGCTTATGATGCACTTCGTAGTAGCCCATCAGTACCAAATAACTAATAACACCGCAAACTTCCAATTTAACATCCACAGTACTTGGAGTGTATGAACAAAGGAACCAACAATAACAAAAACGTCCAATCGTGTGATGATACGATCCAGAAGCAATTGCATAATTTCTTGGTCATTCGTGTGGGCTCAGGAGTGAGGGAACGTGTACCTAAGTGATTTTACAAATAGATCTCAAAACCGGACAATGTAGTCACAGGTAACTGTAAGGCCCCAGTTACGTCAGTCGGACGACACATCCTGTCAACTGGCCACAACGTGAACTTGACCTTAGCTTTCATCATCGTAACACGCCCCACAACCTACAGTTCCTAAAATTTGCTGAAGCCGCCAAGATAAACCGGTTCAAACCCGTTTTTTGTGCACAAAAATAATTAATTGTGAACCTGATGTTGCCATGGTCTTAAATCGCAGTGAGTGTCACTCAACTTACATGATTGGACGTTTTTGTTATTGTTGGTTTCTTTGTCTTTACCCCCAAGTATTGTAGACGTAAAATTGAAAGTTTAACGTGTTATTGGATATTTGGTACTGACGAGTCTATACGAAATGCTAACATCTACCAGTGTTCGTCTTCTGTTTTGTTCAAATTACTGAAGGGACATAATGTTTTAAATTGCTAATGAAGCTCATAAAATCATAACTGCTTAAATTTGAACATCTAATTTTGTTTGCTTTTGACCCACCTTTTTAAATACTTCTATTCATGCATATTTGCACATGCTTCTGTTAGGATGTTCACGTTTCAACTGCAACAAAGTTTGATATGATTCGATCTGAATACAAGCAACAAGGTTCTCAGTCTTTTAATGATATACCTATGTAATTGCTTTGTACGAATTACATATCGAGGATAAACTAGCAGCTGACTACTACAACCAGGGACCATATACTTAAATAGTTGAAAACAGGAAATTTGGCAGCCTACTTTGAGGCTGATAGACGAGATTCAGAATCATTCATGAGACCAAACAATATGTAAGCTTGGTACATTAAAGCGTATGTGCTATAAGCCCTGTGATTAAGCGAAAACAGGGATATGCATTTATCTATTTGTTACTGTCTCCCACAAGATATTCCTGCTGGAACTTTCATCAACTTGGTAGTTGCTGGCTCCGGGTGTTTTCAATTCAGTTGCTTATCTTCCATGTCTGCAGTCAAATCTTTAATCTATTACATCTACTAAGTAGTCCCACAACTACTTGTGAGTACAGTGTGCTTGAAGAAACAAAGGAAGATATTTATTTAATGATACAATTTATCCAATGTTTTTATTAGGATTGATTTTCCACTGTGAGCATCAATTATTAATTAATACTCGAATAGTCAATTCTCTTGACTTTGCTGTATCCATTTTTCACAAGGGATCGCTGAAAAACCAAGCGGCATGATGTCGTTAAAGTAGGAAAAATGTTGTATCGACAGTGCGAGTTAACAGGAAATCAACAAGCCGGAAATAGAGAAACAAAGCTGCTAAGTTGAGTTGGATGGACGTAGCGGGATGTATCTTGCACCTCCGTTGATTATCACAGACTGTCCTTAGTTGTTAACAAAATATCATTTAGGGGTGACAGTCATCACACCAATCATATAATTTGCTCTCGAATGGCTGCTTTCAACAGTTTCAGATTACGACAAGCTGCAATGATTCTGATATCCGTTTAAAAATTTGTAACGTTCTGTCATAAAATATAATACAGAACAGATTACGCATACCCACTGAAGTGCTTGAAATGGTAGTAGTAAACAGTAAATATATCCGGAACTTCAGTGCTTGCTCGTAGCCACACCACTGATAATCCCACGGTACCAGTCGGGTGTTTCACAGCGTATAGTGTTGAAGTTCAGCGAACTCTTCCCAAATCCATACCCTACGAGCATTTACTTGAATCATTGTGAAAACATTTTTTTGCTTTCAGTTTATTGCATAAGAGATGGTCCGTGTATCTCAATACGTTTTTGGTGTACCAAAAATTGGTTCGTCTATATGCACACTGTTTGATTTCATTAAAACTACGAAGAGCATATGAAGAGAAATTAAGTTAGAAAGTGCACATTATGCTTACTCTATTCAAACAGATGATTCATTTTGTTATGGGCCCCATCGTGTCTTCATGGTAATCTACAGGACCTTTGCGCTGAAAGACGAATATAGCATTAGAAAACATAACAATACCTTCCACATTGCTAGTTTGCACGAGTATTTTGATATATTCATTTACAAATGGATGAATTCTAACACATGATCGAAGAAAAACGATGAAAACATTTAAAGAGCTTTGTAACCTTCATTCATCACGCTATCTACCATTATTAATGCATCGGTTCTTTTCCATCAAATTTGTTCTCACATGCTTAGTTCTAAATTTCGGACCATCTTGCTGATGACTGATATATTCGCTAGTGTGAATGAGTTAATTACTAGAAACTCATCGGAGTCTACAACAAGCGATTACAACCAATTCAGAAATTATATAATACTAATAGTTTGAAAGTGCATCATAATATATCATATTGAATAGGTGAGCATAATGAATTCAATAGTGTCCGGTTGTGCAATATGAAGAAGATTTTTGTGTTCGAAACCTAGATGTGATATGTAACTTTTAACGGGCTGCAGACAAAAAGCGACATTTATTACCACTCAGTTGATGTTTGCATAGAATAACAAACACAGCTCTCAATATAGATTTATGACACTTTCACACAAATGCGTGAAATTTCCAGAGCACTAATCACAACGTGGGTTTTGGACTGTACATCAACTCACACGTTTTTCAGGGATAGGTCTAATTTGACAACGTACCTGGAACACATCGCATTGTTGGAAGGATGTCGTAGAAATAACCCACGAAATTTCTGATATGAGTTGGGAATTATTTCACTTGTGCTATTGTATTGTTCTGTCATTCTGGGGAAATTGATGCACCGCTTCATCTTGGTATCCTGCTAGGTGCTATTTACAATGATCTCATTGTGTCCTTGTTTTAATCAATGACGTTTGACAATGCTTACAGCTCTGTAGTTCTGTAGAGCAACTCAGACGCCAGGGTTCATTTCGATCTGATTAAGACCTGGAGCAGTAGCGTTCTGAACAATACGGACAGCGAATTTGTTTGCCTAAAGACAATGCGGTCCGAACCACTGAGAGCGCACTCAACCAATTTTTTTTGCCGTGGGATTGTTCATATGACTAATGAGTTAGTCGATGCTGTAATCTCCACGGGTTTGAGTATCCGGCCCAAAGCGCGAGAAGAAATCACGATTTATCCGTTCACCTGCCAATCGATCGCCACAGTTACTTCATTTTAACGGTCAGCATGATGTAACGTCATTAACTAATGAAGGTCACCTGCACAATCAAATGTGACTTTTCCAACGAATGAATGACAGGCAATCTAAATAGGTCACTTGAGCGATCGGCAATGATAACCAAAGAAGCCTTTTATTCTTACACACAAAACAGTTCAGAGCGAAGGTAATTCAGCGGCACACTTCCTCCCAATGAATAACAATGAACGTCTAAGACGTCATTAGTTTAAACAGGGTCTTGATATAAACGGGTTATAGTTCAGGAAGAACTGTTTTATAGGTAAAGTTTGTTCACACCAGAACACGCAAACCAACCATGTGATCATTGTCTAACAGGTAAAAGGTTTTAGACATTAACTCGGTATATACACGAGAGCCAACCAACACAGCCAGTTTTCTAACCACCATTCTAGCCCAATCCCTGAGGTCATTAATTCCGCACGCCTGACGGGACGTTGTTTCGTTGTGTTTCAATGTTCATTTTTGATATGACTGCAGGCCAACAGTTTCATTGAGATTATTATTTACCTCCGTCCATTTATTCACTACACCCATAAACTTTGAATAAAATGTTATCTTATCACCACATGGGCAGTAAAACCTACGCGAAGAATTTTGTTTCCTTCACAAGAAAAGAAGCCGTGACTCCATGTCTGTACCAATACATTATTTAAAAAAAATTGGTGTGCATCCTACAAAAAGGCGCTTGGAGATTGCACGCCCCTAAAACCAAAAAATTCACAAACATTTCCAGTTAAAGATGTTTTAGTACGTCTGTAAAATTACTAAAGAGTAGTCGGGGATTTGGTTAATTTCAAGTTGAACATCACCCACAATTGATCGCAGCTTTCGCATCCTCATAGACTATTCAGTAGGCCACTTTCGAAAAGAAGCACTAGACTCGAGTTTTGCTCTCATTAGAGCTCGTCAGTAGTGCACATCATCGTCACTGCGGGGACTTGAACCACGGCCACGCTGTTCATGAGGCAACCGTATTTACCACTGCGCCATTGACCTCAAATTAAGCATGACTGATTTATCATATGTGAATGCTCAACCACTTTCGCTTGTGAGTATTGATCATCAGTAAGTTAACAACAAATTTAATAAGGCAGTTAAACTTTGGCTAAATTATACGAAAGATATGTTACCTCAAAATCATTCTTCGAACCGGTTTATGGGCTACTGCATATTACTTGATGCAATTCAAGTAGTATGGAGCAAGTTGACGATAGAAGCGCACCACCAGCTGTCAACAGCACAGAGGAGGAGTAAAAATGAAACGCAACCTGCAGTAGTGAACCACACGAATGTACTACGGTTAACTGCTTTTCAAGTATTTCGTACAACGGGTTTTATGTTGCCCAAGTTAGCTAGGTCTGTTTAAGTCAAACTACAGTACGAATGGTTAGTCCAGCTTAACGTAACACAATCCGTGTGCCGTTCATTTTATCGGTGCACGAAAGTAATATCGTCCAGTTTATCATTATCCGAGTTGTCGGTATTAAAACTTGAAACTGCTATGACTTTTAACTTCCGGCGACTTTTCTTTGACCAAAGCCTTTGACAAAACTCACTGGTTTTAAAATTGAGAACCGCGCCAGATAGATCATTATTCTCTACCACATCCCATTCAAACGCGGTATATTCAGTGAGTCATATAAGTTTCAAACTGAGTACGAAATAGACTGGAGTGAGTATTATTAGTTTCGAAGTTCTAATTTGCAAAAAACAGGAAATAAGTGATGAGTATGTCCATTTTAACTGGTCTAATTCATATGGCTTATTATTGCAGTAAAATGTGCGAATTGCTACCTGGGCAGAAAGTAGATATAAATTAAGCTATTAGTACTGTTCTTCTTTGAATTAATTGCTAACGCAAGTTCGGGCTTAGTTAACTCTATACTATTTCATGTCACAATACAACATCCGAGTTAAATTATGCAATTCTACCTTATGTGTCCATAACGAGACAAAATGGACGGCAAAACCTTGATTTCTAAAGTGATCAGAGAAAAACCTGGTACAATATTGACATGATATGATATGTGGTAATCACTGCAAACTCTTACAGACTTCAATTACATCGTGACTCGGCTTGTAGAACGAGTGCCGAGTTCATATACGTTGTTTCGGTCGCTGGTTCCAGTTCAGCGGAAGCTCGCATTTTTTGCAATTGGATCTCTTCTAAATTACCAAAGCTGCTATACTATAGATCGACATTACGATTTCAGTCATGTTGGATTAACCAAACGTTGTTACAGAAATATTCCTAATGAAGAATGTGACTTGCTTTCGTAGCTAAAACATATGCAAAAGAGGATTGCGTCTTATACAATGCGAGTTGTTAGGAGGTAGCAACAGGAATGTTGATGAAGACGCACACATAATTTATATGACCGATGGAGGACGCAACCGATATATGTAGACTGCTTCATTATGGAGGGCAATACAACCACCCGCAGAATACAGTGGATCAGTTTATAAAGTGAAGCATCCTCGTTGATTGACCACAGCAGTCGCAATCGTAAGGTCTTCCACAACGGTGTTGAGCCATGTAACACGTCAAACGGACGGTCCCTAACGACCAAACCAATATTGTATCAAAATGCCGTGGTTCTGTTGTACACAGTAACAAAGTGGATAAGTACGCAACGTCAACGGTTTCGAACAAGTGATCGCTTCTGGAAAATGAATTACAAATTTGCAGTCGAACCGTGATGGAACATTAACACACACCACAGTACTTCCGAGCAATCAGGATGTTCGAAACGTCAAAAATGTGCCAGAATGGAAAACATTGCTATACTGACCACTCGACTAAAGTAAAATAAGAGAAAAATAGACATTCACAAATTATCAGACGGACACAGCAGAACAAAACCGTTTGAGTCAAGCCTGAGATAATTGGTAAAAATGGGGCAGACAAAACATACACGAGTAAACATTTAGGAGGGTCGATGCTAAATCAGATTTTTCCACGTTTGTATTTGAAGGTCAATATAGTAATTGATGCTCGAAATGTCAAAAGCTTAATTCCAACAAGTCTCATGTCAAAACTCAACTGAATTTCCATTAAGTCTTTTTCAACTAACTTATATTCAGCCTTAAATTTGAAGGTATTTAGCGATAAGAGACTACTGCCCTTATGTTTGTAATTAAACTAACATATTTTGTCACGGCAGATGTTTAATGTTACCGTGAGAAGCAATTTCTTTATCACGTTGAAAGTATATTGTCCACGCAGCAAAACTGTTTGCGTTTTAACATAACCGGATTCACAATGCGACAAAATCAAACAATGTCAAAACACCCAGAAGGTCAGTTTAGTTTGTGACGTGATATGAGTTAGGTATACTCACCTCAGCAAACACCATCACATATCGTTAGTAAGGTTTTGATATAGGGCGGTAAATCTTGCACATTTTTTGTTTGTAACCAACTGAAATGTTTACACTTCACTACACTAGGCAGTTGATAGAAAGAAATAACAAGAGATTATTTTCCATACAGATTGATCATCACCGAAAATTAATCGCAGCCGTCGCAATACCATAGACTTTCCAGTCGACCCCTTTCAAAAACAACCACTAGACTTGAGTTTCGCTCTTGTTATAGCCCGTTAATAGTGCGTATCCTTACCAGAGCCGGGATTAAAACTCCGGCCACGCTTTTATGGGGACACCATATTGACCACTATGCCATTGATCTTATATTACTCGCGACCAACTTATTGTATGTGAGTGCTCAGTGCTATCTATGATACTCCCATTTGAATGATATATTACAGGAAACACTCGAAGGTGATAGTAGAAAGACAACGTTTCCTTGTGTTTGCAGTGGTTCCCTTATATATTCAACCTTCCTTGATAGCACATCCAATATATATAAAGGAAACGCAGGACTCCAGAACTCTCAGGTGTATATATTGCATTGGCTGACATGAGGTCCTTGAATCACATCGTTCGGAAAACTTCATTTCCTAGAAGCGTGCTAGAATTGTTGCAGCTTATTCGGTATTGTTGGTTGCCTGCCAAGTCTCAATTACTGGTTTGTGTGTCACACTTGAGAGGAGGTAGGCCAGATGTTCCAAAACGTTTAAGGTTGCGTTCCAACTTTAAAAAAATATTTTCCCGTAAGCAAAGGAATTAAAAACACCGATGAGAACGGAATGTCAAAGTAACGATATAATAATAATAATTAGTGGGTGTTTTTTTCCACAAATTGAGTTTCGCCAACGTTAAATCACAATCCTTCAATTCCACGAAATTTTAGACCAGCCACCTTTAAAAAAGAGCGTCAAACTCGAGGTGTCCTTTCCTCAGAGTTCCCTAACGATGCAAATTCCCGCCAATGTCAGGAGTTAAACTCAGGTCACGTTTTCATGGGACAGTCATATTGATGACTACTCTACAGCCTTCAAGTTAAACTTGTTTAAGTTGTTATAAGTAAACGCTCAGTCACATTCGCCCGTCACTGGTGCTCAGATTACTCGATCTCCTGCATAGGGGATGGCAAGTCACCAGTTAAACACATTCGATAAACTCGCGACGAAGACATTTCTACAAGTTAAACTTACAGAAATCATGGAACTTGGTGGATGATGTTTTGACTAGTGACGAGAATTCTGATGGGACGAAGGGGTGAGTCTTCACAAATGATCGCACATTTCGCTGTCGCACAGAATGTCCAACCAGCTTCTTCTGAAGCAAAGCACTAGACTCGAGTTCTGTTCACGTCAGATCCCGTCAGTAGTGTGTAATCAAGTTTGACGAGGATAAATACTGCTGACGTCTTATTATGACAACGAATTCCAAACCGTTGTGAGAGATAGAAAGAGCAAGGGGCGATCTTTTGTGAACGGTGTTCAGGTAATAAAATCCCGAATCCTCCACACCCTGTCGTTAACAGTCTTTGTTTAAATTTTTAGCTATATGTTAGTTACATGGTAATAGTCTTTTGGGAAACGTTTTTTAATGTGAGGCTTATGAGAAGAAACAGATACAGGGGAGTATATATACTTGAAAATTCATATTCAGGTCAATACTTTGATATAGGGGGTTAATAAAGTTGGACAGAGATATCGATCAGACATACTACAGAGAAACTAGGTTACTGGCCGTTCAACTGGCGATGGAGTGACTGGTATTTTACGTCACCCTCGTCCACGAATCTTGTGGATTCATTGCCAGTCAACGATGAATTTGTCCAATTCCATTGACTCTGTCAGACGAACAGTGAACTTCAGGTGCTGTTTGGACGGGCTTATGTTAACAGCAACAACTTCCCGTATGTCACGGTACCATAGTCCTGGCTGTCAATTACAAGAAAATCTCACTCGGCAGAATAAAGTTTTGGGATATTCCTTTATCTTACTGGCAGTAGCAGCCTACACGGTACTGAGTGAACTGGATCTTCTGGCAAATGTCCCCGTTCCTTCCAAACTTCGCTAGTAAAGTTTGTAGTTTGTATGACATTTAGGCCCCCCTGATTTCCAAACCAACTTTCACATTTGATTTAATGTTTGTAAAACACGTTTATTCATCTAAAATGGCACTTATTTTGTGAAATTAAATCGTGATACTTCATGGGCAGTTGACGTCCGGCTACTAGCTAATAACGACCAACGTGAGCTAAAGACGACCAGTTGGGCACTCCTCTTTTCGCAGTGGTAATTGCACACTAGCATCTGTCCTCTTAATATAGTTTATGAAATTTCTAAGACCTTGAATTCATCTCTCCTCAGAAAACATTTTAAAAATAGCCCGTCATTTCATCTATGTAGCCAACCTGACGTGCACCAGTAGCCGACTGACGTAAGAGTGAGTCATGCAGCTCATCATTGCAGTAACTATGCGTAAATGATGTGAAGATTATTTTTCAATTTCACTTCAAACTGTCAGGTGGAAGAGGCCCAAAAGCGTAATTCAATCCTGCATTATAAACTGTTACTGAAAAATCAATTTGACTGAAACCGCTATCAGAAAGAACAGTAGTGGCCGACACCATTATCTACACCTTGGTATGTTCTGATTAAAAAGCTGGGTTTTCGGTCGTAGCAAATATCTCGAATGCTCAAAGTTCGATTCGTAGCTTTCCAGTTATTTTTGAAGAATGTTTTGAAGGGTTAGTGTTAAAGATCCTGCTGCTTAATTAGTTATTTCTATCCAGCGTTGAGCTCGCATACACAAGGGAAGCAAAAATCACACTGACTTTTGACCTCAACCCTTATCTTCTATCAATTTGTATGCCACTTCAATTCGAATGTGAAAAATCTCTTCTGACTTGAAGCCTCAGTAAAACTGTTTCTTAGACAGAACGGTAACAATATCCGTAATGAGGATACAATATCACAAAAAATGTGATCAATTAGAACCAAGAAGTTTATATGACTCTTATGGTCACGATTTTAATTATTCCGTTTTCCCCTAATTTACTTTTGGTTAAAAGTACGAATTTCCTTCTGTTATTACACTGAATAAATTTGGTCGTAAAATCTTCATATGCACCACACTTCACTACATATTACACGAATCTCACGAAGTCTCAAGGTTTTGTCTCAGTTGACAGTGTTAAATAGATCAGTGTCTTGTTTTATTTTGTGTTCAAAAAGACTTTCAGATTATATTTGTCTAAGCAAAACAGCATTTAGCGTTGCCTTTTTGTTGTGTGTTTGCATAACTTCTCACTAATGTGTGGCTTTAACGACTAAATCGATGCAGAAGGAACTACTATTCCTGCGGCGAGTTTGGAGACACCTTTGGGGCTTTGACATGAAGAGCTTTAATCGAAACAGTTCGTACAACGTAGATTCACTTGTCTTTCCCAGTGACGGACTGCCACTTTTGTTACGCATGATTCTTGGACGACCACTTGCGAGAGGGTATTCACAGTCGGCAAACTTCCGACTTTATTTAGTTCATTCCCCAGAAACACCTCGGTTTACCTGTAACTTCTTGGCAATCTGATGTTTCTATACTCCACATATCCACATTCTGCTGATTTTTGAAACCAATCGTCAGTTAGAATTAAACATCGGTTGACTATAAAAGGCGTGTATGTTGCTGATGGTCGTCCAAACGGAAATGACCCATTTTCAGTTAAAAATAGACGTTATTTCAGCTGCTGGCTCGCTGTGTCTAAGACACTAGTAGCCAGAATAAGGACATCAAAAGAAATATCTCGAACCGTATTGATTGAATTCAGACCAGACATGGAGTATTCGAAGTGCTGACTGAAAGGTGGGAAACATAAAGAAAAGTGTTGCATCATATAGCCACCAGCCCATTGACAAAACTACTCGAAATATCTCCTTGGATGCAAATGATCAGTGATATGTTCGTTCCATGATGAAGTTGTCGAGATAGTGGGAGTATACGGTAGACTCTTCAAAAGTGGAAGATTTCAAGTAAAATCTCATTGGGAACTGAAATATATACTCCACTTTCCTGTGTTTTGCAAATTCTTGAAGGGTTTTGTTGGCAATTTGTCCAAGTAACTTCAACATTCCATACTGAGAGGATTTTACTGTAACTACTTCTGCTACAATCTGCTTTAACTAATTCGTTTCCGCAAACTGATAAACACTGTTCAATCACATCTAGGTAAATGTGTTAAATTTGGCCCGAACTCGATCTTATCAAAAGAAGTTTGTCGTTTAGCCACATATCGTTTTCTTACTTCAGCGTTTAGCTGAGTTGTTGACATTACTGTAGACTCTTGACGGTCTGCATGTTCACGTTTGTTATTCACGCAGATCTGAACATTTTCAGAAGAACAACCTGCTATTCACAGATCAGAATTTTCTGTGCGAAGTCGCACATCTATTGCAAATCAGACCCTGATTGAGGCATATCGATATATACGGGAAAGTGTCGAATGACCGAAAGATATTATTTCTCGTGCTGATTTTTCAAAATTGAACGTGCCCGAACTCACATTAATCATGAGTGCCATCTCAATCTATCGTTCAAGTACTTACTGGGTATAGTGAGGGACCATGTAACAAGGAAGCTCCCTATACACAACCGCTGGAATGTGACCGTTTTTCTTTGACCATCAATGTCCCCAAGTAGATAAAGGCTTCCACTAGATCTTTCTGAAACCGAACTTATGTATCCGTCGTTTGCGGACAAAAGTTTGTTCTCATCGGTATGACCCTGATATAAAAAAACAGCGAAACACCTTATAATTGCTACAAGCTGAATTGTTACAGACAACTCGTTATCAGTTGTAAAAGTATGAACATCAGTTATTTGGCGGTGAGAATGTTAGCAGAAAATCTTCCGGTTTTATGCCGTGCACATTACTTTATTCATCTGAGTCTCAGGGCGGATCATTCGTTATTTCGATATATGCATGACAGATTATGTATTCAATTTAACAGTTTAAAGGTCATGTTTACAAACTAAGGCATGCAGATAAATGTTGATCTGGATAGAACCCAGTTGTTGTCACAATTACATTGTGATTTGAGATTTTGAAACTGGTTCTCGCTTGGTGGGTGTGTTAAGTAATACGTCACTAACTTCATTCAGGTTAGACATCAAATAACAGTCCACCGCAAGTTGCATTCAGTGATAAGCAATAACACAAATATTTGATTGAAAGATGAGTCATGTGTAACAGAAAACCATATGGTTACCAATTCAATTGCCTGTGATTTAAGTTTGGTTTCCTTACAGCATTCCAAAGTGTATTCATTTACTACCCGAAGAAACACTGCGACGCTTCAAATTAGTGTTATATTTCCTTAAAAAGAAGAGATTATTAACCCTAAGGTGAACAGTTCAATTATCAGGCACTTAGGATTTTAACTGTTTATTATGTCAATAACTATTCCAGTACATATAAGTACAGATGTTAATTACTGACTAGCTCGTAAACTTGTCGGCACTATCTAAACATGGTGTGCGTAAAAATGAATGGTACGGCACACCCGTGATTCTCTCATCGTTGCCTAAACAGTTCTAAAACCATTAGGACATTTAACAGTAAATATCACAATTAATGTCAATCATATATATATCCAGTTGTTTTGATAATTTGCTTCAGACTTGTCAACAAATCATCCATAAATTGCATGACGTAATACCGTCCATATTCCAACAAAGTGTCTCAGGTAAATAATTTGTGTTTTCACTCTAGAACCATTTCTCAACTGCATTTAGATCTTGGTTTACAGTCAGTAGCTTACAGAATGACACATCTGCCATGAATCTGACAAGACTGCTAAGGACATTATGCATAAGCTTTATGCAAATCAGTCAAGGAGTGCATTATATGTGGCAACACTAATATGGCACAATGTGAAAATGTCTTGATTATTTTCACGCTAGTCATTTTTTTCGTCTCCCGAAACTGTTAAAGTGATACTGTCAGTGTTCACGATGGCTCAGATTGTCATTGGCCTGGAAACATTAGATGGCAAGCTAACCAGTGACACAAAACCATTAAGTTTTCTTGCTGGCAGCCCACGAGTTTGGTTAAAGTAAGTCAACGGACCACATTCGGTCTCCGTAATATCATTTATCAAAGAATGCTCACAAATGACACTTTTTACGCAGTGTTAACTAAGCGTCAAGAACAAGACAAACTGTCCTGAGATCTTAAAGTGGTTTTTACTGTACATTGGTTTAAGGGTGATGACCTTGTAGCTCATTTACACTGAATTTAGTACTTGTCCCAAACAGCCTGCCTTTCCATACGACGAAACCGTATCAATGAGACCTTAGGAGAATTTCATAGTGGTTTAATTTACTTAAAAAGTTAACACAATTTTCGTCATGCTTTCAACTTATCTTCGTTTTGATCACAAATTCCGTTCACATGGAACAAACTTATCACCTATAAATAGCAGCGACATTCCAGTCCACTCTAGTATACTAGTCACCAACTCGGAAAACCAAATATCATCCCTCAACGTTCTACAATTTTGTAATTTACTAAGATATTCTAAGCTGCCACAGAATTTCCCTTCCAGTAGCATGGTGATACTACAAAAATTAGAATTTTTAAATGGTATCAAAATTACAGGTACTCAAAAATAACGCTTTGTTTAGTTAAGCGATCAAATTTTGTCATTCAAATTTATGATCTAATTTCAGTAAAAAAAGTCTCAAGGTTTTTACGCGGGCGTTGATCATGAAAATTAAATCACGGTGATTTACATATGTTGGCTATTTCGGTGCAAACTACAGCATACAGTGTGTCTGTAAAACATGTACCATTGAGGCTCATATATTTTGCATCATTTAACCCGCAGCTTCATAATTGCATCACATACTTAACATGTCGTTCGATACAGTAAAAAATAATCGTGTGGGTAAAAATGAACTCCATGGAAAACTACTGTATTTAAAACAAAACAAATACTCACAAGCGAAAGTGGTTTAGCGTTCACATATGATAATTCGGTCGTGCCTAACGTGAGGTCCATGGCGCAGTGGTAAACACGATTGCCTTATGAACAGCGTTTCCGTGGTTCAATTCCCGCTCTAATGAGAGCGAAACTCGAATCTAGTGCTTCTTTTCGAAAGGGGCCGACTGAAAAGTCTATGGGGATGCGACAGCTGCGATCAATTGTTGGTGATGTTCAACTTGAAATTAACCAAATCCCCGACTACTCATTAGTAAAACAAATACTATCAGAGCTCTTCAGTACACCTCTGTACAACAGTTCTTAAATTATAATGCTGTAACGCTTTGGATTTTATGTGTGCATTTTCACTTTACCTAACATTGCTGCATCCAGCCTGTGAACTCATGACTAGACTTTACCATCTCTAGGCCTGACAAAGAAAGTAATAAACTCAGGAATGACTACATGCAGTTAAAGGCTTACACGCAAGCGGCGCTCACGCGGTAACCAGATTTACCTAATCCTAAACCGCATAGCAGGCTCTTCCGTAAATTCATTATGTGTTGATGGCTGAATGCCGACATTTGGCAAAACTTGTAGGAGCTTCCGATCAGTTATATTGCTCTGGAAGTTTCACTAGTCAGATGTCGTTTGTTTTAGGCAGATGTGTAAACCTTCAGTGTTCCATAGGTTCTAATTTGGAATGTAATTATCAATTTTCAGCTATTGGATAGCCATGCTACTGTGTTTCTTATCGGAAACCATTATAAATGCTCACTTTTCTCGCACAATCGACTGAGAACATTTATGTTCCGTCTGCTATTTTTTTCACAACCAGCCATCAAAGAAATAAATATTTTTCAATGCTTTCATCTTATCCATTTTGGAAATCCGTTTGAACTAACCCAATAATTTAGGTGACATCAACTAAGTGGCGCAAGCTCCTGCTAACCTAGCGAACTAATAAAGTTCGGCTTCTTTCGCCAAAATTTCAGCTTGATTTTCACTTTGACTGTACAAGGCATTTAAGGGTAAACTCTCGGGCTATCGTTCACTATTTGTGTAAAATTGTGCGATTGAATTTAAAGTCAAACTTTAACGGTTTTACGGATTATATTTTGGTAAACAGATAGAATTGTCTCTAAATGTTTAATATTTTGGTCATTTTTTATTTCAGAAGAATATGTAAAATGAACTTATTTCAGCAGTTACTCAGCGAACTTTGTTGGCAGGTTAGTGCACGTAGGAAGATGTAACAGATTCCTGTGACACGAAAAAACAGACCACAAAAATTCTCACTCGTCGCAATGCACCCCAACTTTACAACTTCAAAGCTTACACATATTTCTCAAATTTTCGTAGGTTAAATTCTTGTTTCTACATCAAGCTTCTTTGGTTTCAAACGGAAGTTTGCGCACTTATGGATAACTATAAATGAAAGCTTCAACAACAAGTAGCCCAAATATTCGGAATAAATTTCCAGAACATTGTCCTCAGATCAGTGTCCGACTGATAAAAGTGTCACTGTCAGCCAATGCAGAGGTTAGTTATATATTGCTGTCAACTGCTAGATTCTAAAACAACTTTCATTCCAGGACGAAAATAGTTATATTTAAATAACTCTGGAACTTCAAGGACGAATATGCAACATTAATTTGACGTAAAAAGCGGGTCACACCACTGATATTTGAACATAGCTCTTAATTAACCGTACAGCTGTGTTTCACATAAGGTCAGACTCTTTCGCAGTAGACAAATGTTTTTACTATATTGCTCCATTTGTCTACTGTACTAAATAACTACATCTTAATGCTCTTCCATCGTGAGCCAAGTTTGGTAATTTATCTATTGACATTGTTTACAGGATCATGATAAAATAAATATCTGAGCCAATCACCCATAAAGAGGATGTCTTCCAGCTGAATACACACGTTTCGGTGTTAGACTGATCATCGAAGCTAACATTTAAATTGCAAACGTTTTATCCCAAGAGGGAATGATATCACCAAAGCATTACAGAATTGGCGCATATGAGTTAGCGTTGCGGATTGTGAAAATCAGTGAACCTCCATTTTTATATATGTTGTATTGACATTTCGAAGTGAACTGTGATTGGATGTTTCCTGTTGCCGTCGCCCACTTAAACTTAGAGAGGAATAGATATATGGTGTTACAGATACTTGAAAATGCCTGTAGTACTCATGAAAAACGAAGTTTCAATGGACAGATTGCTTTCCATAAATTCTTCTCTTTGGCTGACACAATTATACAAAATTAAGTGACGAGTCAGAACGTTATTGAGCACAGATGTAAGAAGGACAATGTGATTGGATTAACCATACTTCGCTGGGGTTAGAAACACAAACGAAGTCGGTCCCAGGTAGTCAACGTTAATTGGGTTGGGAGAGTGGGACGGGGACAAATTGTTTCACAGATTGGGCGGCCGTGTTTGGCCAAGGAAGCCCCAGGGTTTGAACGAGCTGTTTATGCAAACACAAATTCGGGTGACGTAGTCGGATTGCAATCGACTCGGCTATCGACAGGATGTGGTATTTAACCTTTCGAGACAAGGAGCCGGGACCCGACAGGCGGTAAAAAATGCTGTCCTCCTGTCGGTGTGTTGATTACAACCGATCAGATGGACCAGAGTGGATGAACTAATGCGTCTTGTTGTCCCAGCGTGAAGCCAAGCGGATAAGTGTTTACGGATTCTTTTTAGATAAACGTCTAGTAGTGCGACCTATAAGTGTTGATCCAGAGAAACAGTTAAATGAGTAGATCAAAAAAGAGGCAACGTTATTAAATAGGTGATCTTCCAAATTCAATGGAACTGCTCGTTTACAGTGAAATGTGATAAGCGGGCTTGCGGTATAATAAGTCGTGTTGATAGCATTGGTGATTTAACGTGATATCAACTCTGCCGCTGCGTCACCCTTGAATGGCAACAATATACAGACGTTCTAATTATCGGCAACGTCCACTAGGGGTCGCGGATGTCTCTCTTACGTGTTGCTGTTGATGAACTAATTTTGATAGGCATCAGTACTAAGAATCCCCCGTAACTTCTTTAGTTCCTCTATTGTCGTGTCATCTGTACAGATCCTCTTTACTCTGTTCGTCAGACAACCTATCAAAGCACGTTTGAGACCGATCGATACGTAGCTATGGAAGTACAGGTATTGACTAGTCCATGTTTTCTCCTTAAATATGCCCCTTTATATTAAACTATCTGTTCCGTGTGTCGGTGTCACGTCAAGAAAGGATGTTTGCCCATTAATTTTCTCCACCGAAGTTAATGTAATTTTGTTACAAGCATTGTTGAAAATATCTGGTAGTTTCTGGGTGTCTTCTAAAAAACGCAAAAGATGTCGTCTACTTATTTTCAGTAATAGCTTGTTTTTTCCGTAAAATCACCCAGTTCGTTGTTTTCGAGCACATTTATGTTGATGACGACAAGAACTCATTTCATCCAAGAGACCATAGCTACACCATCAACGTGACTATCTAACTCTCCGTTGTGCTTGTTTTGTTCGTGCACAATAATAATAATTCCTTAAGATTTCTACTGGCAGACCGACGTTATTTTTGTGGTTTTTGATGTGATTACACATAAAACTAATGTTTTTTGTCAATTGTACGTTAGTAAATATCGACGATACATCAAGATACAGCATTTTTTTGTCTGTTACGTTAAGGTTTACAAAAATGTTCACGAATTCCAAAGTACTTACTAAACTCTGTGTAGTTACATCCTTTTCCATTGGTTCCAGAATTTGTACTACCCACTGTCTAACCTCATGTTAAGGGGAGTTGTGCAGTTCAAGAGTCAGCCTGAGTGGTGTTTCATCTGTGTCCCTTAGGAATGCCTAACGGGTCCCGGCTCCTTGTCTCGAAAGGTTAAATACCACATCCTGTCGATAGCCGAGTCGATTGCAATCCGACTACGTCACCCGAATTTGTGTTTG
>JTDE01000178.1:147216-168117 GCA_014338405.1 Paragonimus skrjabini miyazakii | reverse complement strand
ATCCGTTCATTTGCTGGCTAGTGTCATACAACAGCCAATTCATATCTCTCTCCAGGTGCTATTCTAGCCTTGGTTCTCAGATTTTGTCTGATTAGATGCGTATGTTCATTAGAATTATTAACGTATAGCAAGCCTGCAGGAGTCTCCTCGCATTCTTTAGGTTTGGGTGCGGAAGAACTTTCTAATGTCCAGGTTTAATGTGTCCAGTTTGATAATTGTGTATATAGACCAACGGGAGTTAATAGTGCCGCTTGATGACTAATTCCTGTTCGCGTAGCTGCCCAAGTAGCTTCAGTCCGGTTTGGCCAGTATGATAATTGATTTTATGCACCACATTTGTTTCTGTCGTTGGATCCGAATTTTTCCTTTGGTTTTGCCGATGTTTTTCGTACACCTGGGATTTGTCAGCTTTCTGTTATGATACTGTGAGATTGCTAGAGTTTTGCGGTCATCTGTGATGTGTACCGGTGAGCAATCCGTTTCGTTGGCTGTGTCGTACAGGTTGAGCTTTTTCATTTTGCAATAGGCCGCGAATAGTGAAAATCCGTCAGCGTTCGTTGCGACGAAATATCCGGTAAGATTACTTTTCCTCGTTTCTTCTGAATTAAATGTAACAAGCGAGCCAGCAGTTTTTTACTCTGATTGCCCGTTGCGCTTGTGGACCAAATCTGATCAACGTGGAGACACCAGTGGACAGAGGTGTTCCGAAGTAGGGTAACATACAGTAGTCCTGTAAAAGGGAACAACACGGACAAGCATAAGCCAAAGGCCCAGTAAGTTATGCTTACATAAGTTGCACAGTCGAAAACTAAAATGGTGCCAATAACACAGCAGCACGCTGTGTTGCAAATTCAATCATTGCGCGTTTGTGCGTTTCGAGTGCACCACAAATAAGCGATATTGTACTATATTTTGGCTTTTCAAAAAACTACAGATAAGGCTGTTTTCATGGCTATTTGGGTGGTTGGTATGAAAGCTAAGAAGATGATCCGTGGTTGTTTTTTGGTAAACTTAAGTCTCCAATGTTTTATCGAGTTTTTGGTACAACGAATAAGAACAGCTCGCCGTAGTTTTAAACTTTTACTGTGGATTTGATATTGCTAAAAACGCTGTTGTGTAGTATGTATGTATCTCATATCTCAAAGCACTTGATTATTACAATTGTGTCATCCACATGTCACACCTGCAGTCTTGAATTAATCTTAGACAATTTGACGTTTTCTAGCCCTTGCCCGACTGCTTCAGTTATAAATCCAGATATAAAAGATCTCATTATAGCACCTCTCAGCTTGTTCATAAGTGTGACATATGCAGTTACGTATAGTTTCATGAAATTGTACTTGCTGTCCAGTTTCACTCACGGATCAGGGTGAGGTTAATTAGTATGCAAAGGACCTTTAAATCAGATACAATCAATGTTTTGTCCTCCTATAGCATGGCATTCCTTAGTTTTGTCAGGAATCGTTGAGTGTTGTCAATGGGTTGTTATGATCCCTCAATGCATCTACTGTTGCTGATACGTAGGAATTTAATTGTGCCACATAAAACATGCTGCATAAGGCCATTAGCCTGATAGATAAGTGTCTTAGTTTAGGTAATTTGAGATTTTCCGTTTCCGGCTTGTTTTCTACAGTTTCCATTCGACATATTCATAAAGATGAAAGCCATCTTGCAATGAATTGTCAGTATGTAATTGTACATTATGGTGAGTTCAGCTGGATTTATACTCCTAATCAAAAATGCACTTATCCGGTTGTGTTAAATGTTCAATTGGTGCAAGCTGCCTTGAGGAGAGTTCGTATAAACAAACAATTAGCATCTTATCACTCTTTAATTAGTAGTGACATTGTTACAGGACCGTGCTCCGTTCAAGTACGTCTGAAGACTACCAGCAATACAGTGAGTATACAAGAATTTCTGTTGATTCCAAACGTTCGACCGGTTTTGTTATCATATATCTAGTGAAGGTTGTATTCGGAGTTGAAGTGAACTGCTTTGAGCAAGAGCGAATACAGTGGTATATTCCACGGTCCGGTAAACATAGAACTTTTCAACCAACATGTATGTTCACCCTGTTGAACCAACAAAGCCTAGTTAATGTCAAAAACAACAACAACAAATTCCCGTCAGCTCAGTTATCTGTCAAATTCATCTGTGGTTGTTTGAAGTGTACTAAAGATGTAATTAATGATATGATTAGAATTTTTACCATCTAAGCAGTCTCATACCTGTAAATTGTTTCTGCATCAGTGTACCCATGATATTCAACAGTTGTTTTTACCTGAAAACAATATTCAAAGTTACAGCGAATTGGTTCTTTGGGTAAAATTACCCACAACTGATAGACGACTCTACTGAGTAAAAGCCTCCGGCTATCCGCAATGAACTCACAAACGTTCACAGTATTCAAAACCGAAAACTTGTATCCGTTATTATCGATGTGGTACAATGATCGCCTCTGGCAAGATCAAATCTTTAAGCTGAGGTCAATGATAGGCAAAAGCTGTGGACAGATTAGAGATTTCAGTTTTCGCTAAGAGTATCGGTTTACAACTGAACCAACAAAAAACAGCTTGAATTAATTGATACTCATTCTGGCTGGAGATGGTTCGCGCTTGTACTAATTGTATTGATCGTGCCTTCTATTCATTAAGCACTGTTAAGATGTAATTCTCAAGAGAATTTTAATCATCGATCTGTCTATTTAATCAGACAAAATTCGCCCTTAGTTTTCTTTTGCACGTTTGATTTTAAGAAGTTTTGGTAGAGGTTACTAAATTACCTGAATAAAAGAACAACTGTTTGTTTGTTGACATTGCAATTACAAATTTGCGTTAACCATACCATCACTTCGGCTGACCATAGCAACGTGACTTTTACAAATTACTGAATGAAAGCCAATGAATAAGGAAGTTGTGAATATGTTGGTTGGATTTCAACCTGAACTATTTGTGATAACCAACAAATTCCGAGTGATTAATTTGGAAAGCTCTAAGTAACTTCCACTATCGTGGATGGCATTCCATTTGTGGCGCCACCACTTAGAAGTAAGTCATAGTCAGATATCAGTTATCCTTAAATCTTTTAAAACCGGCACAGATCAATTGACTTGACCATGAAATCGTTCATGCGTTATGTCTGTCAACTTTGCTATATGGCAAACTGTGACGCTATCTAACGTACCTTAGTCATGTGAGAGAAGGCTGACTGTTTACAAGCGGGGAATCACTGTTTACTTAAACTATGCTCTAAATTCAAATTCAACCCCTCCATTAGGTAAGGGACAAAGCATATCCATTAATAACACCGCTATATATCGGATTTTATGCAACCTAGGGTGTATTGTAAAATATGAAACTGTAGGGTCAATTGTGTTCAATGTATACAATTTGTTTACGCCTTTCACAAGAATTAGAAAACCAATGAAAGTGAAATGCCGTTCTAAGCAACAATGTTAGTCAGTAATGTCCGGTTTGTTTAATGGAATATTGCAGTGTAAGTAAAAGATGATAAGGCGGAGAAATGAGTGAGCTAGTGTCAACTACTTACAAAGTGATCTTAGCATACGTGATTGTCTCCATATTACTTGATTGTTTAGAAAGTTTGTTAAAAGTTGAAGTTGGTAAAAGTTTGCAGACATAAAAACCTCAACACATGAGTATATTGATACCTAAGATCTTGACCAATTCATATGATAAAAAAACAGAGAACACAACAAATTCCACCCAAGACTTTGGTTGTTCAACATTTGCCACCACAATAAGCGTATGCGATCCAGCACAATGCGTAGCAAGAGGCTGTTCATCAGTGTGAAATCAAGGTTCTCAGCTCGACAAGATTGGCCAGTGTGAATACGTAAGTCATCGGTCGTTAGACTTATCTACTGAATGATTGCGAATCAGGTATCGGCGGGCTCTGCTGGACTAGTCGGGAGTTGAGAAGGATAATCTTAACTGGGCTGGTCTGAAAGAAGTACGCTGACAACAGGAGTATGTTTAAAATGGCTTATTTTAGTGGTGAGTAAAACTTCTCACAAGGAAGGCTGAATTCAGTCCTCGTCATTCGTTGTACTAAGATGCAGGTGCCTGCGGACACTATGCCACCAAATTGGTTGACTTACTCAGATGGACGGAAGTCTATCAACTTGCAAGATGGCAATCCTACTACCGCTCAGCTGCGTCCGAAACAAGAGTAACTGCTAAAACTGGATACATTCTTATATGTTGTTATTCTGGCTAGCAATAACCACCTATAGATAATCAGAAATGTCTTTTTCACATTAACATAGGCTTTCGGATTGCAACACACACTCTGGGGCAAAAGTAAGGGCTGATGCTGATTCAAACAGCAGTTTGAGACATTTACAAAACATTAAGTCAACACAAGTTTACAATGAACGAAAACTTTGCAATAGTAGTGGGAATACTCGGAGAAGCGTTACTATTTTTATAGGTAAAAGCTCACTAAAGATAGAGAGCAAACAATAAACTTTAACTATCACTCTTTGGTGGATGCGATTTCCCCCCAAACGTAACGGTAAAATCTCCTCTCCCAGCTTTTGTTGCCATTTTTTCAGAAAGACTTTTTCTCGTTCTACGTCTCTACTTATACCAACATATTTGCTACGGTTCATTCATTATTTTGAAGCGTCATTTCGCTTCTCAAAGGCCCGTAAAAAGGCATTTGTTGTTCGGTAAACACTCAGACCACATCGTCGGAATTCTAACTGCATTATGTAACACCCAGCTATTCGACCTGCCTGCCATTTTTAACGTTGTCGACTTGCAGTGACCGAGAAAGATAGATAGCGCAGTTTGTCGATTGTTTGTATATACTAATATTCTACCAGCTTACGAAACGACTTTTTCGTTAACTACCACAATATGGAGGAAACTTATGGCCAGCTAATACAGCAGGACGTGTGATGACACCGTTTTAATGACATGCATTAACTTCTGGAAATACAAGTTTTTCACTAATATCTCAAGGCCATTATTGCAAATGTTTTATCTTATTACCTCAGTTACCCCTTTCCAACTGTTATCATCCCAATCAAAATCGAAGTGAGCTGACTTAGTTGAAGTAAATGCTCAGATACGGCTAGATGAACCCATAAATGACAACCGATTTAAGGTATTTTGTACGTGTAAGACAAAATCTTTGAAGCAGAAAAAAACAACAACAAGTTTACTAACGCTGTTTTCAGAACGCTTCGATTCAGGCGCTTCGATGAATATTGATGACCCGCAACATAATCTAATTTATTTTTGACCAAGACGAGCAAATAGTCTCGAAAATTTTTTACAAGAATGTATGATAACAAAAGCGAATAAACTTGTAGTGTATTTCAATGAATAGAAATTAAAAATTGTTATGTATTGAAAACGGATGTCATTTTAAGTAATTAGGAGTAATTCCCACTGACCCTGTCAGAGTACTTAAGTTTGATACTGCCCCAGTCAAACACACAATTGCATTGGGGAAAATGTGAAAGCGACGAAGTAACGAGAAATAACTGTTGTATGAGGTGTTGCATGTTCAACACAACCACGTCATTTAAAATAGTTCGTTCTCTAGGTGACCTTGAGTAAGGCAATGAGAAGATGTAAATTGTGTGATGTTCTCCGGAGTAACACGCGATACATTCTGTTTACATATGTACATATTACTAATTTTAATCACTGAGATAAGATTCCATGGATTAAGCTATTAGATAGACAGACAGAGAAATGAGGACGAAAATTAAAACATACGGGGGTTCTTGACAAATAGGGCAGCCGTAAGGTCAACACAAGTTGTTTTTGAACGCACAGGGGGGATTTTTACATCTAATGGCAACGTCTAAACAAAGTGGAGGATGCACTTCCGGTTGTGTCGGAAAGCTAGAGAGAATGCGTCACGAACTTTAACTCTGTCCTTTGTGTGGATTAATTGTCTTGCCATTAATGACGCTGGATGCCGTCTATTGGCTGGAACATTCCGCTTGATACAAAAAGCTAGCTGTCGGTTTGTCTTCTCTACGTAGCTCACACTGTAACTACATGGATTTTTGTATTACCAGTGGGATGTGACAGGCGTAGGCTGTTTGGTCATAGCCGAAGAGACTGGTAAGGCTCTGGTTCGTTGTATTTTACATTGTTTCACAGCGATCCGGATAGAGAATATGTTAGACATCTTTTTGTCAATGTTGACCAGCCGACACCTAGAGACGAGAGTTTTAAATACCCCATCTTCTTTGGTGCATTTGTTTACTTGTAACACTGAATTGAAACACAGCCATACTTCTTAATAAATTGCAGGGGGTATTCGCTGGCCTGCAGGATATCTGTGAGTGTGCTTAATTCCAGTGGTAGATTGCCTTCCGCGCTCTGTGAAAAAGCGTTCGAAATAGGCTTGTTATATTGCACTGGACAGCAGCTTTCGAATTGTGTATACCATCTTGCTCAGATAGGCTGCTGTGGATGGATCTTCTCATCGTGCCATCTGATATTCAGGTAATTAAAATGTCCAGGAATGGGACGCAATTTTTTGCCTCGATCTCTCCAGTTAGCTTGAGGTTTGGAGATGTTCGATTCAGCACCAAGAACAACACATTTAGATCACTTGGATTTCAAAATGGCCAGCAGGTCGTCTACGTAAAGTTCTTGAAGTATTGGCTTTGACAGGCTCTCACATACTGTGGAGTCTGACTAAGTCGTGAAGAAATCATGTGGGAGTGTGCCCAAAATACTTCCCATTACAACCTCTTCCACTTCCTGGAAAGTAAACGTACTGAATTCGATTTTTACGTTGTGTGTACAAGAGTAATATAGATTTTAGTTCAGATACTGAACTGCGAAATGGAGCAGTGTTGCTTAGACTAGAACTTCAAATGTTATCAACCGTTTCACGGAGCTGAATATTAGTGAAAAGGAGGGTCACATCGAATGAACACATCGGTCTGTTCCGAATATCTGAACTGTCTAGGCAACCCACAAGTTCAAAGCTGTCTTTCAGACTGTACTTACTGAAACGTTTTCTCACTGGTTTAGGCGAAACAGCCAGACAGCGGGCTAGTTTGTGCTGTGACGCGTTGCACACTGACACTATAGATCGAAATGGGGCATTGACCTTGTGAGTTTTAAGCAATCCATACATACGCAGTGTCGTGTGCTCACTGGCTTCGACAACTTGTCGTCCAACATAAACTTTTGAGTTTCACTGAGAAAGTCAAATATTTTCTTCATATATTCCATCAACACAAAACTTGAGCTTTTATCCGGACTTAACACCAGTGAGTTCTCACAATTATGTCAAACTAACGCTGACCCACTTAGTCGTTAACCCTGCACATATCTGAGTGGGCTGCATAACTGACAGTAAAGGTGAAAACGAATGTACGACCAAAATTTATTCGGAATGGGCTGTTTAAATTATTATGAAACAGTTCAATATTGTCCGTAGAAAAACAAATTTGTCTAATGATCATTAGTAACAAAACATCTGCTGTTAACTGGCCATATTACATACCCAAATTCGCGTGACATTTTGATTTCTAAAAAATAGTTTTAAGTTTACCAGAGTGATTTCCAAATGAAATGCATAAAAAAGTCTATAACAACAGTCCAAAACAACTTTGAAAGTAGTAACGATTGTGTGAACAACGGTTGGTTTGTGTTCGGAACAAATCTGCCTTGACCTCATTTGGCTGATCTAGAAACCCGGTTAATTTTCCACACTCGCATGATTTATGTGAATCCACGTAGTGATAGAAGCATCTCATAAACCTTGCTTCGTTATTTTATAAATGTCTTAATCGGCCATCGGTGAACAACGGACGACTAATACCACATCATTTTTCCGTTTGTAAATTGTTTCTCGATTTTACATTAATAACATATCAGAATGTTACCAGCTTTGACTAAGGTTGTAAACCCAACGGAAGCCGCTCAAGGCCACAGTTGAAAATATTTATTGACTTAGCTATGGAAACATGACTGAAAGCCACAACTACGTTGGTAAATCAGCTCTCTTGAGCGTGAGAGTAATCTAGTCTTCCGGTTACGTAAAAACAGGCCAAATATAAATTGTACTGTCCCAGGTACGTATATATTCATCCAAAAAACATATAGCACTCCCTCAGACAGCGGAATAGAAAAAAGCAAACATTTACTGAAATAGAAAAAAAATGTCAACGAGTTTGCAAAATTTATCAGCACGCAACCTTTAGTTACGAATATAGTGGGATATATAAACATGAGTAATATTTTTTTGAAGCCGTTCATGTGGATAACAAATGAACGCGTGGTGAGTTCGCCACAGAGTGGGAAGGACGCAACGCATAAATATATTTAGGTGAACACAAACTTTAGACGGAGACATACACCGCAAGATACCGAATTCCTAGGACAACGGGGCTGAACAACATCAGATCAGGTGACATCACTGATTTTGGGCGGTTACTTGAGAGAATTATGTAAAACTTTGAAGTTTGTGACAAGATAGCCGGTCGATGCACAATTAATTCAGCAAGTCCAAGCAGAAAATACTCGACAGTAACTAAGCGTCTAGTCAACCAAAAGCTTTTAATTGGCATAAAGTGTATCAGACACCGGAGTTCGGAACAAGGCTGGCTGATGTGTACGGTTCATTTGACACATATAGATAGATATATGTTACACCATGGCACTAGCCCTGGAGCTCCAGAAAATTACACTAATTGCGGCCAGTATTTCAGCATCGAGAAAGGTTTCACTCTAACAGTTTGGGAAATTCTATTTTATCTCTCTAGATGTTCAGCAAGAAGATGATTAATAGGAATCGTAAGTAAACTGATAATCTGGTTATAATGACTTGAAAAATCTAGTGTCGTCAGTTTACCGGAAAAGATATACGAACTACTTGAACTGAAGATTTGGATAATACGGTGAAAATACACCATTTTCAAGGGTAACAATTTTCATGGAAACTAAGCGCGAAGTACGCACGAGAGAAACTGTGAAGTGTAGTGTTATGCTATTTTCTGTTTACTATTCATTAGTAAACGAATAGAAAAGCTTTGGACTGAGAAAATCTCTGGACGACTCTATAATCTGGGGTAGAAAATAATGTCAAAACCCAAAATTCCTCTCCAAACGGTTTCATATGTTTTGCTAGTAAACCAAAAAATATATAACATCAAAAGGGACCGTGAGTCTACGCTAAGCTGATTTGTTTTGTATGCAAGTCCGCCTCACTGACCCAAATGTTTGCTTCCATATCACGAATAAACTGATTTTGAAAGATTTGATTTTTGATTTTTTAAAAATCTTTTGCCGGCCATCGAGCAAAATTATATTTCTCTAAAATGTGACAGACCCAATAATTTATCACGTATTCTTAAATGCAGCCTTCCTGCATGTAACTCATAAACACACAGTTCAGTTAAGACTCCAGTATACATGCATTTGCGTTGACGACGGCAAAATATGCGTAATCTTTTCCAACTGCTTTACTAACGTTCGAATTAATTAACAGTGATTATGCTTCAAGATCGGCAGTCACTGAATTTTTGGCATTCTGCTATTTGCCTAGATTTTTTTAAATCATTTCATATCTATTCGTTACTGCTTTCTGTATTCCAGTTCAGTTGTCAAAGCCAAGAAACAAAAGAATATTTGAGAAAAAAGTAATCGTCTTACTGGGTGACCAGCAAGGTTTAACCGTTTTATTTCGTAATCATTGTTTTCTAAAATCTAACGATGGTACCTCAGCAGATTTATAACAGTTTTCAAGGTTACCGCACACCACACCAAAATTTACAATGGTTCACAGCGGTTATAAAATAGACGGACAAACTAAAATCCGACAATACATCCATGCTGTCTATCACATTCAAGAGTATCTGGAAGTTTACTATTTCCTGGTTTTGTCATTATTGCTTTTGATATAGTTCACATAGTCACTTATATTGAAAATGACTTGCTGCATGCATAAGATGAACTAATCGTAGTTGTCAATGAATCTACACAGAATGAAGCTGGTAGCTCTAATAAAAACATATATTTCGACCCATTTAACATGGTGATTGAGAAGAAACAATTACTCCAACCTGGTTAGCCTTACAGTGGAAAGACACAACTATGGGATTAAAGTTGAAAAACAAGAAAGGAAATGGAGCTAGTCGTATATGTATATTCATTCGTAGAACCCCTTGGGAGGAAATCCACATTCGTGAGGCGTATTGCAATTTATTAAAAAATGGCTTACACAACAAAGCTACACTAAATACGTGCACAAAATATAAAAGCAACTGGCCTCACTAAAGATTAGCATATGTTATCATTTTACTGTCAAAATTGTTGAACTACTGATAGACAAATTCCACCTTCAAGAGATTGTCATGGTGGATAACACCAGTAACAGACTATTTGGTCCAACATGCTGTTTTTTTAATGTTATCCTGTTTTCCTTCAGTGTGCTTAACCTACTCGTTTCTGGAAATTTGTTTTTCAAGAAAGACAGATTGTTTCTGATAGTGGCGGGTAAGTACACTTAATCAACCTTTGTAGTTTTCTCCAAGTTAAGAACATTTTAACGTAATAGACTTCCCTTGTTTTTAGACTTTCATTGTTAAATCTGATATTTCAAAATTCCAGTAAAATCCTTTATGCCTACACAGATTGTATGTGCATGACAGCATTTGAAACCATCTTGAAGGAAACAATAATAAACGTCTACTGCACAAACTTTACCTATACCCGTCAACACCATGGACTTTCCCCCCACCCAAAACATTGTAGATTGCTTTTAAGATTTAACAATTCTGCCCTATAGACAGTGTTATGTTTAATTCAATTTTTCCCGTTTGAGTGTGAGAATAATTAAACAGCTTCAGAAATAACAAACTGGGGACAAAACTGACAGTTCGTGTAAGATATTATGATCTTTTGAGTCAATATAATCACATGTTAAACATGACTACAGCTCACTAAAAATAAAATTTTCCTGTTTTGATTAACGGCTCATCGCTTTTATTGTCGGTTACAATTTGCGGTACGAAACGTCGTAATCGACGGTGTTCAACGTGATGGCAAAACGACAGCGAATATAGTCCATTATTGGTCGTCATACTCAATCCGAGTTATATGGATGACGTTCAGTGTTGAAACCAATCATAATTCTACTGTCATGTAACGTGAAATGTTCGGAAATCCGAAAATTAACTAATGCGAAACTATCTAGAGGGTCATAAAGGGAGGGGGAAAAAACTAGAGAATACTTAAAGAACTAAAGCAAACGAAATACTGTTAAATCAGATATACACTTTCAAGATTCCTGAGGCGATATTGGCCTCGAATTAATTGTGACATGTCGGGTAACTATGCATCCTGTCTCTATTACCGCTTATATCGTCTAATTAGAAAGACGTGACCCGTGTGGCTAAAATATTTCAAGAGCACTCACCTTGTTCTAACTGTTCAGCTGGTTTGTTTCACAGATTACCTGGTGTGGTTTTGTGATATCACAGATAAATATAAGTCTGGTATCAGTATTCTGGTAGAGGTATTCTTAGCATGTTTTCATGGTCAGAATAGTTACAAAAGTAATATTTCAAATTCCCCACGACTCTAAATAGCACCGTCGAATTTGTGAACACTTACTTTATATTCAACATCTTTATTGCGGTTATTAGTTTCACTTGGCAGAAAAAGTTCACTGTTCTTACTAAGTATAATAGTTTTCTCGGTGCTGCTCTCAGGAAACGGTATACAAAATAGAATTGTTAGGTTTCATCAACTGCGTAGGTGGGAATGTATTCGGTAACATTTTGCTTTCAGATGACAAAAAAACTTTGCTCTTGGACTATAAAAACAAGTGCTACCAATGAACTTCTCCATTAACAAATTTTTGACTTCGTGCCTTCAGATGAAATTGATTAGCTCAATATTTATTTGTCTGCTCAGGATTTCTTGAAGCATTAGTGTTTTTTTAATTTGGAAAGACTGGAATTCAGTAAACATAAAGTCCGTGTACAGTGTTATAGAATGTTATTTCAACGTTTTTTCGAAAATTAATGCGAGCAAATGCTTTCTATAAGAATTAAATATCATTGATGAGCAGTATCTGGAAGCTGTCAGTCAGGAAGCGATTCATTTGTGAACGTTCTGGTCGTCAGCCTGATTCAAATCAACCAAAGTAAATGCGTGACCTTGCGCAGCATGTATTCTATCAGCTGATTCATGAATATGCGTCAGCACTCTGGAAATTTCACACTAGGGCTCTAGTACACAGCCACCATACGGCGCATTTGAGGTTCACCAAACCCGAAAGGAATGACCTGCTAGGTTGGGGTTATTTAGAGCAGCTAACAACACCTCGAACGTTAATGTACAGCGTAATCGGCTATAAACGTTTGCTAGTTGAACGCGAAGAAATTGTTCATTTGGCTTTACGCTTTTGTTAGAAGTATATACTTGGAATAGGCGGCTGCCCAGGATACATTTCGTGAACAAAAATTCAGAATAGATGCTAGGCTCTGTAGTTAGCAGCGTTTTCACGGAAACACATAAAAACTCGTAACGACTATGTGAATCGTTACTGCGCAGTTGCACAGAAAAAAGACACCAGCGCATCGCCATAGTCATGTGGCCAAATCAATCGCACTGATACGTTTTGGATAAACAATAGTTGAGCAAACGAACGTGCTTGTGTCGGAATGGTTCGTTCATACTCCTACCAGAAACCAGGTCTTCACTTGTATTCCAAGTATACTAGGGGTTACTACAGATTAGCGACTGTTATAATCCCTAACAACAAAAGCTTCACTCGCAGGATTTTAAAAAGCGTTCTGTATTATGTGCTATTCTATGCTGCAATTACTGGATTTACTGCAGGGCTATTGGGACTTTATATGAACCGCTTGATAGATAAAAATCGACCACTTTTAACTGGATTACAGTCTGCGTTGCGCGGCGAGCCAGGACTCTCTGTTGTTCCAATAACCGACACAGGACACACGCTGATTGCATTCAAAGTAAGACGGGTCTGATTCAGTATACATGCAAACTAAATTATAGATTTTACCAAAGGTATTTTTATTTTTTACGTTTTATCAGCTAGCTTTACCAGAAAATGCATAATTTGACGAATATTCTGTTTTATTTATTGGAAAATTTGAATAGACGCGGGAAAAAATATTCCTTAAATAAGGTTGTGTATAGAATGTTTGTAGATGCAACCACGCGTAAGGTTTGAAATGGTTGTCTCGTGCACTGAATCTTTGTGGCTTATGACCTCGTTATATGAGTTATGACCAAAAATTTAGATTGAACAATTGCTTTTTATTTATGGTACCTAAAATTGAAAGTTACACGCTTGTTCCACGATATTGAAAGTTGGAGTCAGATCCCTTTTCTCAGAGAGATATACACTTCTGATTAACTTTGAAAAAATCAATGCAAAATGTTTTTGGTACAGTCGAACTACGTCGGCTGTTTAATCGCAACAGCTCTGATTAAAAATAAACTGCGGCCAAATGGTAACGAACAAAGCTTCTGAATGTGCAAAACATTAGTTGGCATTTATGGTACAAAAGCTTGTTCGGAATTGCTTGCTGCATGAAAGGTAGGAACTCAGATATATAACTTCGAACCAGCATCCTATTTTCTAACAGTAAAAATCGACGGCTGTAAAACCCCTTTTCCATAATACTCAATAAGCTTCGTCTGTAAAAGCCGGCTTCATAGTTGTACAAGAAAATATGCTTTTACGTGGTCAGTCTGTCGATTTACTAAAGATTCTGCAGACCATTTTGAAGAGAGATGTTTGGTTGAATTAATGCAAATGAAGCGGTAGTTTTTCAGTAAACTTCGATTGCATGCGCCAGTAAATGTATGTGAAATCGGGTGTGTAATTTGAATTGATAACCAGATATGTCCAATTTTATTAAACCACTCGGCTCAGGTGAGCACTACCTTAGTGTTAAAGGTAGCGTTAGACCGAAAAGTAACTTGGAGTTAGAGATTTGAGGTGTTTCAATAAACTACAAATAACAACGTTCAAAGACGCTTTGATAGAGGCGGACTCACATGGTGGATGTATGCAGGTTGCCAGCATTTTGGCACATGTGAGCATCTCATATATGACTTCAGTTGGAGAACCGTTGAGATAAGGTTTGATTACTAAGCAACTCCTGAATAATCTCGTAAATCGAGTGAACTAAAACTCGTGAAAGGAAAGACTGTTTTTCACCTTTGTATTATGCACGGTTAATTTAAGAGTGGAATTTTTCGCGAGAAGTTTACGTTGACGAGCGGCTGTATTCATTAAAGAAGGATCAGGTGTAGGTCATAATTCCAAATTATAACGAGTTTGCGTACGACCAAATACGTATTCTCTGATTAGCCGACGCAGTGACCGAAAAAATGCCCTCGCATGTTATTGGCAGGTTTACATATGCAAGTGGTCTATTTCCTATTACGGTTTAGACCGAAAATCTTTATTGCTCCCAGTTACTGATTCATTGCTACATTTATTCGTAAACGGACGTCGGTTTTTAAACTACAGGTGAAGACCAGATTCATAAGCTTAGGTTAACGGTCAGCTTTGAAAGAAAACAGTCCCGAAACCGAGTCTTAAGATTGCAGAAATTTATCGGACAGTAGAAGCGCTTTTGCTAAGATACTCGAGCTCCTTACCACTGAAGAATGCAGGGATACAGACAGACTGAGGGTTCATTACACTAAGTCATTCAGTAATTTAAGCTACCAAGCTGATGACGTATACTGAATTGTAATGTAGTAAACCCGATTTTGTCAAGCCCAAGACGACAACGTAGTTCAGTGGACAACCCTGGTTTTTCAATCAGTTTACTCTAACAAGTGTTCTAGATTTTCATGCGTGATTGTGACAGTACCCTGTGCTTCATAAATAGCTTCACAATGTTAAACTGCCTTTCTTAGAAATCAAGTAACTTACGTTGCCACAGGTAGGAATGCTGCGAAGCTGACCGTGACAAACTTATAGGACCACCAATGTAGTTTACAAAAGCTGACCCTTATACAACACACAAGTACTTGGCCATTTAAATGTTAGATAACAGAAAGCGGTCTAACTCTTAGTTTAGTTCCGAGTTACGTAGAACGATCGTCCCACGATCACTGAATGTAAAGTGCACGTGTGTGTCTAACGGTAGACGTCAAATAAGACGATGCTGGGGACTTAAGAGTTAAACTGCATGTAGTAAGTGAGGCAATGGTTTACTAACTGAGGTTAAGGTTAACACTGATGTAAAAGAACAATAAAGAAAGAGGAATTAAGTTCTGTGAGAATATGAACATCGCACTTTATTTAATATATTTATTTATAAAACAGTAAAACCAAGATAGTAAAAGCGTTGTCTGAGGATTTTCATGACTTCAAATTCGAGAGTAAACCACCTTGAACCTTGCGTACAATGCAGCAAAAACTTCTCAAGGTGTTGGAATGTAAACGAAACCATTTTTAGTTTGAGGGGATTATTCCGGCTGAAGTCCATATTCCGGTAATAATCCAACTATCATACAAGATCATAAAATATGATTGTAAGCTTTTTATCAGAGTTTATAACCTTAGACATACAATTCACTAATGCGTACCAATTTATCATGGGCGCATCCTATTCGTAAACCTTTGTAAGAATATAATGTTGGCACCCCATCCTTAACATATTTTTTGGGAATGTGAGGTAGTCACGTTCAGCAACCATTCTACATTAGAATGTAATCAGGTTGGTTAACTGTCAGTAGGGAGAAGCATAATCTACGGGATGTGGAACAATTAGTTTTTTCAATCCATTCGGAAACATAAACCAAAAGCTCTATTTTCAGTTCAAGCAACGCATTTTTAACTACCAATCAAGTGGGTTCTGAGTATGGGAGTGAATCATTATTATTATAGAAACAACCATCGTCTGGTTCAACAACCTCAACCAACAGTCATTGAGTGAACAATGTAAACGTGTATTGCTCAATCACACCTTAAACCTGTATGGACTAAAATAAAATAACTTAATGAAGGAGCAAAATATATATATATAGCAAAATATATTTTTTAGGAGCAGACTTCTGATGAATATGTAGGCAGTTGTGCGTCCTGTTTAATTAGCCCACCTTCAACTTACGTTTGATAACAGTAATTACATTTTTATTCTCAGTTAAAACGCTTCGATTTATTAAAGCTACATGCTCAAATATTCACGGTAATAAAATACTCATGGAATGATAGCCAAGTCACAGAATGGATATTTGACTCGCCATAAAAGTCCATTGCTGATCAGATTTATGAGAATCTATTGTTTAACGAAGTGACAAGAAAAATAAATTTATTTTTAAAAATGGCAGATTTGAATGTACCTGTTCCTCAGTAAACAATGGCGGAAGTTTAAAAAGCATCCTGAGAAACAAACACGGACTTTAAACGATAGTCTGTATGATGGTATTCAGCCCATAAAACACTGATCATCTGAGAAAAGCTATACCAGTTTGTCCGCAATGGAAGTAGATCCACTGAAACCGAGCTTGTTAACCAAAACAATGCATTGTGTTTTTTTGACATAATCCTTCTGAAAGTTATACCACGTCGTGTTAATTCATATAGCTTGGTATTGTCTTCATTTTACGGAGTATTGATGAGCATATGTTGTGCGTAAAATTAAGATGCAGGTTTTAAGATTGGAATGCAAATAAATTGCTTCTTTCGACTAAAGTAAAGGGGCAAATTGACTCTGAATTGCAAGCGAATTTACCCAAACAATTAACTCACTTACCCGATTTACTTAAACAACGTCACAAGATTTTTATGTTTTTCACGCAAACGTTATTACCAGAAGGTAGTGGAATACATTGTCATTAATCTCGTTGTCTTATAACACGTGCATAATCTAAACGTGTGTGAGACAAACATGATATTTGTGCATTCAGCGTAGTAAGTAAACTACCTAGTTCACATGAAAATGTACAATAAAAACAGCAAAAATGCCCGTTATTTTCTATTATCGGATAAATAAGTGATATTCGGTCAGTTTATGCAGTAGTTGTATGAATGTTTCACCAGCAACAGGGTCGATAAAGCAAAAGTTAGTAGAAGCAAAGAACAGAATGTTTCTAAATCAACTGTTAGCAAATCATTAGTTCAGGTCTCTCGTCATCTTATATTCGTTACAGGCGTAACATGCGAAATATGATGAAGCCCACTTGTGTTAATTGAAGTGCACATATAATTTGGTTTAAAGGTTTGTCTGACACATTTTGCAACGCCTGGTTAAAGAACACGTCTTTAAAATTAAGGAACGAGATAAAAAGTTTGTTAGTTAATTTATCACAAGAACGAAAAACGATTTGGTTGTTTACTGTTATGTTGATAGCGGATTTTTAATCAGTAAACATTAGTTACGTAGAAAGGTTAGCATCAAAACTGCCGACACATTAAAAGTTTACAATGAAATACAAAGAACGAAAAGCAATCACTTATTGATGTGACTAACTGCTGAATTGAGTAGAACAAACAAACGATTGACATGACATGGTTTATCCTTGAGCAGATTTCGCCGCATATCTAGTGTTTACTGCAGACGAATTGAATATACAAAATTTCAGACCAAAAGACAACCATAAAAAGGCCAAACTCTGAAATCAGTTCAGGGGCGACCGAGACAAAAACACGGTCCTAAACAGTTCTTCCTGCCTATATAAAATGAGATGATATTCTGCATACAGTGGTCTCGGCATATCGTAGCATGCATTCATTTTGATTCGACAACAGAACACAAAATGATTTTGATTAGTCAATTACATATTGTGTCATCAGGTGACGTTTGGTAATCAATGACATCAACTTCCTCCGGTGTCTGTTGTCAAACTGCCTGATTACATGACCGTTTGCTGAACCTATTTCGGTAAGTTTTTGGAAACGTTGGTTCCCTGTTGGCTTTCAGTTCCGCTAACATAAGATACTCCACATATGAATTCCCAATAGACATTATGCACTTCACGGCAGATAGTGTCCATCGTGTTTTATGATATCAACGTCTTCATTCAACTATAAGTTTGAACCTATTCAATTCCGAAATCCAACTGACGTTCTCGGTCAATTAGATTAAGTAAGTATTATATCTCAAGTAGATCTTCTTTAATTATCTTGAGCAGTTGCGTTATTGGAAGGATGTTGCTCACTAGAACACGGACGGAAGTGAACATGGAGAATGGTAGATGTATACATTTTGTATTGGTTTATCAGTGCCAAATTTTAATACCATGAATCCCTATTTATACCAAGCAAACAAGAGGGTAGGATGCATAGTCAGTTAGTAGGCTATGGAAAGTCAATAGTCCCAGGGAGCTGTCAGGTCGATAAACAATGATTTTTGAACGCACAAAGCCGAGCCCAATTGATTGATCACGATCGCTACGATAAACCGCAAGAGTTCTGGAGTGGAATGATTTGACGGAATGACCAATGTACAAACTGTCTGATAGTGTGACCAGGACGGGCCTAGCGACTGCGGACACTGACTGTTTGCATTTGTCAAAGATATCACCGCTTACCAGGTTTCTGCACCCATTTAGCTAAACGTTCCTTCACTTCGAAGATCAAGCAACTTCCGGTTCAACTTATGCAAATTTCTTCACAGTTACACCTAAACTAGTCGACATAGTGTGAGGTGGCACCGACAGGCTGATTTCATTCAAATAAGGGCAGGCAGTTTTTGGGTCTAAGTGTGTACACGGAATTCACTTGTGTTAGAATGTTACCGAAGTTAATTCCTTCTTGCGAAACAAAAGCGTCTGTCTTGGTTAGTTTCTTTACTCAACGTTTTTGCTGAAAATGAGTGAACCAAACTCCACGTTCAGGAACTATACGCTGAAATACTTATACACTGATGATGTCACCTTGCTTGGTGGTGAAACGTTTGCACCCGAAATGCCAAGCTCGGCGAATATACCAATACCAAGGCCATCAGCTCGAGCTACGAACAACACTATCAATGTTCACAACCATAAGAAATGAGTGAACTGGAATACCTCACGGATTAGGTAACAGGGTAACGTGATAACGGTTGCACAGTTCCGAAAATAAACTTCTTTTGTCTCGTCGATTGCTTTTATATAACTACTAACTGAAGATAACTAATGGATGATAACGAAACTAACAGGTGAAGAGATTTTATGAGAATGGGGTTGGTTTCAAGAAAGTGATGCTGATCGCGTTAGAAACAAAGAAACTTATTTTGATCAAACAATATCAAACGCCTCCACGTGCAACGGAGATTTGATGTGATGCTGTTACCAGGAGTTATTTACAGTTTAGTTTTTATATTTCACTTAATTACTGATCTTACGGTCCTACACCTTTGTTGATATAGTTGATGATCTGGTTTGGCTCATTAGGATTAAACGTAATACTAGCACCTTACACCATTGACCTTTTTGGCTTGTTATTAATTTGCTGTCAGCTACTCAACAGGGACTTTGTAAGAGGTTTTCGTAAAAAGTTGGCTCATTAAAATGTAATGAATTAACCATGGACAAATGTTTACCCTCATAGTCTGCATGGGCACTTGGCCAAATTTAGCCGATCTAGATTAAGTATGACCGTTGAATTCATTCCATAAGCATTTATCCAGGATGGACTCAAACACGGTTTGAGTAGTTAGGACAAATATTTTTAAACTAAACAGTTTGAATTGTATGATTCTGCTTGTCAAATCAGCAAATATTATGGAGTAGGTATATAACCTGTGATTAGGGGAACTTATTTTGGTATTGACAGCAGGTGGAAAACGATCTTTCGGAAAATCTTCCGAAGCGCGAATGGCGGAGATTTTTAAACACATTTATTGAAGATTTCTTTGGATATTAGTTCTTACAGAGATAAAAACGTCTGATCGGGAAGAACGTCAGCGAAATTCAACACCTGAACCCTTTGAATGATGTTTACTGCTCTGTATTGAGAAAGCAGAATGCATTGAGAAGGTATCTATCGAAACCATCTATCACATGTATTGTTCATCGCACTCTGGTTCAACCGTATCTCTATGCACAGTAGCAAACAGCTTAAAAATAGACCACTCCCTGAATGAACAATTTTAACGTAATAAACATTCCCTGATGGTTCACATCAATTGGCAGACCCGAGAATAATTCATCTTGATGAAAAGTATCCCTGGGTGATGTCGTGAAATTGGTCGACGTGCCGGATCGCCATGTTATCTGACGCGTGAAAGTTAGTTCTAAGTAGGTAGTTATGAGGAAACATTTGATTAGAGATCTGTCGGGCACTCCCGACATACTGGCGGCAAACTGTTGTAATACGTGAAATTCATATAGTGGAGTCATAACGTTAGATTAAAATTAACATGTCGTGAGTACAGTGAACAAAACTTTGTGATGAAAAACATCACAGAACAGATGAGTATTTGCATACCTTCCAACATTGTTTTATTCATAGAGCTCAACACCGAGAAAGTTGTTATTAAACGTGCTTGACAAGCATTTGCGCTTACACAAAATAAACGTCTGGAATATGAAGCAAAAAACGTACCGTAATATAATAAACGTTTTAAGGCATACACTGGCTCAGATTTTACTGGAAGAAGACAGTAATGACTGACCGGCCCATACTGCTACCTTGGCTAGTTGGTCGGGATTGTGTACTGTTTTGATCCGGCGGGCTATGCTGACTAGGACTCCGGTCCTTCCAGGTGCAACCTTGTCAGACAGGCCGAAGGGGAGCAGTCAGACGAAAAGCAGTTACACTCATAGGATTGTATGTCGCACTACTGACCGCGTAGGAGTGCTTAGGTAGTGAGGCACGACCCGATGGGCATACAGCAGAACTAGTTCCACAGTTGCGGCACTGCTGTCTTCCGTATCAAGAAGAAGGGGGTTAGAAAAGGTACCCTGA